>JAOWBW010001711.1:0-72284 GCA_026119855.1 Campanula takesimana
GGGGAACCATGTTCAAGGCGTCAGGGGGCCAGAATGTAAATTGTGGGCTGATATTCTTTCTCGCCCAAACCAGCCGTACGGCTTAGGAAGGCGTCTCCTTCTTTTTCAAAACAGCAGCCATACGGATGGTTGCTGTATTTTTCAAAATCCAAGCCGAAAATCTTAGAGAGAGAGGCGATTTTGAGAGGGAAAATCATCAAAATTCTCTCGATTTTGTTCTCCAAATTGTTCAAGATTCACTTATGGATGCTCGGGCGAAGGGGCTACCCGAGAGGGGCGGACAAGCGGCTCGACATGGTCCGCAATTTTGGGGCTACACCATTGCCCTTAATGACGGGGAAGCGGGGTTCTACAAGTCCCCTAACGCTCATTTTATGCCATGCCGAGTGGTAAGTCTTCTTTCCCACTCGATCTTTGTCCATTTTGTGCACCCCCTAGTCCTAGGGTTCATGTTTATGCAATTTTGGCATTTGTGCTTCTTGGTGCATTTTGTGGAATTGGTACCATCATGATGGAATTGAGGATTGTCAAGATTGTGGGCATGTGTTCGTTTTCTCGATGGGTCATGCCTAGCTATATTTTCCGAAGTCAAAGTATATTGCCCTAATTTTGTGCATAAAGGACTTGTACCTTAGGTTTCGACTAGTCATTTTGACACATTCAAGTGCATGCTAGCATTTCCTAGGATAAGTCGTTGCATGTTTGTGGAAATTCGGGACACTAAGTCTCAAAATGGGGACGGATTTCGTTCTTTGGGACAGGGGGAAATTTTTTTGAACAAATCCTCACACTCCCGTTTCATAAGCAACACACCTTAATGCCCAACACAGTTTAAAAGGGTAAAATCACATTTTTTCCTACAAGACACACCTCAAATGCCCAACGCAATTTGAAAAGGGGAAAATCACATTTATTTGTATGATTCATTCATCATACCATTTATCATATGCATTGGTATCTAAAACTGTGTTATTCATACCTTGCTGTGTTTACCTGCAGGGCGGTGGTCCCAAATCTCGAGGATCTCCCGACATGTGGTTGTTCCTTGTGGGAGGCCATGCCCGAGGCAATTGGCGATGGGCCTGGTCCGAGAGAGTGGGTAGAGCGTACCGGTTTGGTGCCATTCATCCATGCCGTGGCCAGCTAGTTAGCACTAACAGGAGCCTGGGACTCATCTCTGCCTTGGGCGAGCATTGGTGGGATACGACCCACAACCTTTCATTTGAGCTGGGGGGAGGTGACCGTGACTCCCGCAGACTTTTCTGCCATTACCGGGCTCTCCTTCGGCGGCCGACCATTATCTGGGCTGACCGGCTCTCGGCCACGGATATTGAGGCACTTATCGGCTTTTCGGGCCCTACCAAGGGCTTGGGGATCCTGGTGCAGGATGTTGACCGGGCCATTCGGGCCAGAATTCCGGAGTACTTGGCGGGTTTGGTGACAGCGAAGCAGCTCGGGCGAGCTTACGTGTGGCTCCTTCCTCAGCAACACCCTCTTTGCCAATACCGATACCATATGCATGTTCCCCCTACTGGGATCACTGTCCACTCCCGAGATCGTCCAGAGTATTGCTTGGGGAGAAGCCTGGGTTAGCTGAGCTGTACGTGGAGCTCGATAAATTCAGCCGGAAAGCGAGCAAATCCTTGGCTTGTTTCCAGTTTGCCTTGGAGGTATATCCCTTTCCCTCCCCATTTTTCTGTTTTCTCCTTCTCATTCACCTTTTCGGTTTTCGGCACCTTAATGATTTTTGGCCTTTTCCTTTCAGGCTTGGTACTACGAGATCTTTGGTGGCTATCCATGGGAGCTGACCGTTGATCCCGCTATCACATTCCGGCAATTATCTGCTGGGCTCGAGAGGCCCGAAAGAAGAGGGGATCCAAGGGACGAGTCTCCGTCCGTCATGCCGATGTCAGGGCAGTGCTAAGGGGGGCTATGCCGGCTGAGCTTAACCTCTTTCCTTGGTCTAGGTATGAGGGGCAAGGGCTAGGCATTGACCCGTCTGATGCTCTGCGGGTAACCCGGGAGGAGACTTCTCGTGGGGTTCCGGGGAGAGGCCTTTTACTTGGGAGAGAGGGTGCTCTGGCAGCACGGGCTCGGTCTCATGCAGAGGGCTCCTGTCGACCCTCCTGACACCATGTTTATAGCAGACCGAGGGGGCGAGCCCTACCTCATGGGGGTGGATGCATCCCATTTTATTACCGATGAGCCATACGGACGTTTCGTGGCTCGGAGGCTAAGATCACCGCAGGTAGTGGATTCTGGGGTGGTTCCTCCGATGTGGCAGGACTTCTCATACATATACTCAGATGGCCGGGTCCACATGGTGGCCACGTCTATGGCGGGAGAGGGGGCCCCTCCTGAGGATGCTCCCGGGGCGTGGTATGCTTTCATTCACTCCCTTTGCACACACTTATCACATACCCCTGTTCCTTTTCACTGAGCAGTTTCACTTTCATGTGCAGGTCGCTGCGCGAGCTTTGCTGGAGAAACCTTCCCTCATGAAGCGGGCCAAAAGGTGGCTCAAGAGGTTTGTTGGTCGCTCTTCCAAGGGGCCTCGGACTGAATCTAGGTTTGCGCCGGGCAGAAACTCGGTGAGTGGTGGGGAGAGGCCTTTCCATCGGTCCTCGAGTGTGGAGCTACCGCCTTCCTTCGTTCGCATGCCATACCTTAGGCGGGGCTGATTTAGAGGCCTTCCGTGATTCGCTCCGTGATCCCGGCTCCCACGAGATTGCTCCGGACCCGTTTGCCCCATTTGGCTTTACAGAGCGTGTGACCCCCTACCGGCCAGGTATCCCACTCCTCATTCCCAGATTCCTCCTTCCTTCTTCCCGGGCCAATCCTCTTCGGGTGAAGGTCAAGCATGGCAGAGTCCATTTTCTTCTTTGACCCCAGCATGTACCCACCTCGTCCTTTGGAGAGGGTTCATTCGCCTCCGAAGGACCCTTATCCGGACTCAGATTAGGATGCACCAACCTGAACAACTTTTTCTTTTGATTTGTTTTATTAAAAAACGATGTATGAAAATTCGCTATCTTTGGTGTTTAAGACATTGTCCCTTTTATTTGTAAATTCACCATTTATGCATAGCTTGGGCCTCGAGAGGGCTTTGTGGTCATTTCTGGACCATCGGGGATTCCCGAGACATGTTCGAACTCAATTATTTGGACCTTGACACGTATCTAACAGGTTTTTTGAACAAGTGAAAATGAGTTTCACATGTGGGAAATCAGCTGATACAAGCTGTTGATATGAAATTTTTCACATGGAAAAACCAGCCGTACGGATCATACAAGCATGGTTGACTTTTCGACCAAACTTTCTGAGACTTTTAGGGAATTTTGACAAACGGGAGACCTTATTTGGCCCAGACCGTTTTAACCCAAAGCATGACTCTTCATTGGTCCTTCCATTGCACGATTATGGCTCGCCAGCCCCAGTGCGCTGCCTTGCCGGAAATTATTCCTCGGGTTTCACAGTCATGGCTTGCCAGCCCAGTGTTTCGCCTTCGCCCGGAACTATTCCTCGAGTCTCACCCTTCTCCTTGGGTGCGCATCTTCCCCTATTCGGGAGGCAGTTCGCTCTTCTCACGGGTTTCTTCTCCCTAAGCATCCAATCATATCACTTTTCCCTTTCTCACATTACTCACCATCTTTTCTTTCTAGGAGCGGCCTAGCCGACTCTGACACGGACAAGAGCAACAGTTGACTCTGACACGGACAAGAGCAAATCACGCTTGCTCACACGAAAAGGCACACATAGGCATTTACGGGAGTGAGTCCCTTTTCTTAGGAAGGAAACCTATGGACAAAAATTCACGTGTTTAGCTCTTTCCTAAGATGTGGAAAAGAAGACTTGTCGAGGCATTCGAAATCAGCCTTAATTAATGCCATCAAAACGGTTGCTCGAATGGACCTTGTTCAGTATTAGGTCAAAATTCAAGCAATTAGCCTTAACATGCATAAATGTTGTGATCATTTGAGATTCAGATTCGATCAATGGCAAGATCAAAGTGTGTTTAGGAGGAATTAGTCATTATCCGGGAGGTTGGTCATTCACGGGACCAAGGGAAGAGAACCGGGTCATTTTGGGAGGACCGAGGTTCGATGGATTCATTTCACGCTATGACCGGACCCGAAGGTTGCCTACGTTCCCCTCAATATGAGAAGCTCAGATCGTCGTAGTTCTGCTATGGGCAGCTTTGGCCGGGATCGGTTTCCTTTTGCTGTCTCGGAGGACGCTGTTGCTCACTTTGCTTTTGCGGCAATCCTTTTGAGATGGATCTCTTGGGATGAACCTTCTTGGGTGTGGATGGGTTTCTTGAGGCAAGCGTTTTATTTTTGCTATTTCCTCTCCTCCTTTCCTTTCATTCATTTTCTTTTCTCATCATTCAATTTTTTTTTTATTTTTTTTAGGAGGAGGACAACACTAGCCCTAGTTCTCTTTTTCGGGTATTAGCTCCTTTGTAGCCCCTTGGCGGTGTGCCTGTCTCTTTGGGCTGGCTTTGAAAATCCGGGAAGCCCTTTGCTTGACTGCGCGCATGTGATCACGGTTAAACCTTGTGGTTGAGCAACAACGCCCTCACTTTTTCACTGTCTCGGGATGTCTTTGGCATGTATCAGGGATTTATCTTAAAAAGGTGTATGGGGGTTGTGTATCGAGAGAGTGTATGGGGGAAGATTTGACATTAATGATTTCTTCATGCTAGTTGATCACAACATTTATTCATATTAAGATTAATTGTTTGCATTTCGTACTCTTTTGCGTTTAGGTCCATTCATCCTTTAATGAGTCGTTGTTGACTGTTACGCTTGTCAACTCATCATTTTGGGGATATAGCAATCACTTGACAACATTAATCAAAGCGATTCCGAGAGTTAATGCGTTTTTTCAAGATAATGCCTCAAGTCTAGAGAGAATAGAAGTAAAAACGATCCATTTCACGGGAGATTCAATTTTTACAAACATAGACTCAACCATTGACTCTATTGACTCGATCATTCTACTATTCACCATTTCGACCATGCCCAACTCCGTGGCTTTTCACATAACATTTGCCTCACAGGGCTTTTCATAAAAGAAACAAAAGACTTTGTCCACAACGGACTTTTGAAAGACTCTCTAGAACCTACGAGACCGGACCACTCCTAACCATCTTCCTTCCTCCCTTCTCCCTTTTCCGACTTCACACCCACTCATTTCCTTGCTTTGTGATGATCCCTTCATCAACGAGCTCCTGGATCTTGTCTTTTAAAGCATCACAAGCCCCGGTAGAATGTCCAACCCCTTGGTGGTAGTGGCAGAAGAGAGCGTCGTCGAGCCGTTGACTTGGGTGCTCAGTCAAGATCGCGCTAGGGTCGAGCAACTGGATCTTCCCTTATTTGAGAAATAGGTCCAACAACTGGGCTCTTGGAATCCCTAGTTCCCGAAAACGGCGGTACGGGAACACCTTTGACTGCGAGCTGATTTGGGGACGGTCGCCTTGAGTCTGTCATTCTTCGGCGGCAGTTTTCTGCTTGGGTGTTGTGGTGGATCTTCTGGATGATTCAAGGTTGTCCGGGGATCGGTATGGGTGTTCAGAGTGCTGGACGCTTTCCCAACATGGATGTTTTTGGGACTTCCTCTAAGGTATGCTCGGATGTCAAGGATCGCATCCACCGTTGCATTTATGCATGTCCCTACTCTCCTCATGTCCTCTTGGTGGCTGTGACTGAGCGAGTTTATCTCATTTCTCACGCTTTGCCTTTCTTGGTGCCAATCGTTTTCCCTGTCTTTCAGGAGTTCTCGGAGGCAAGGGTGTACCATTTGAACCCACATCCTTTCGGTTTCCTTTTCAAGGTCGGGGATTCGCCTCTCTTCCATTTTGGCGATGGCCCCTAGCAGACGACCTTGGTCGTGTTCCATTCGCCTCACTACTTGCTGTATAGCGTTCACGGCTCCTTCGATGACTCCAATTCGGGCATCCATTTCCTATTTTTACAAAGGACCAACAAGCCATGAGGGCACTGTGGAAAGAATCTCGAAAAGTCATGCTTTGAGTAAGGCGGGGACTTGACACAAATGAGATTTTGACTCATTGAGAGAAACGAGTTTGACCCTTTTTGGGGGGGAAGCCCAAGCCATGCATTTTGGATGAATTTAACAATTTCCACCTTTTAGAAACGGATTTTTCTTATTTTCTATAATCATTATTAAGCGGTTTTGTCACACGAGCAAACGTTAGCGCCGCGTAATTTAATGACTTAACACTTATTATTCATGTACCCTCAAAACACGTTTTGTTCCTAATTGGTTGGAAAAGATTTCTCTTCTTTTTCGCAACTATTCTAAATCCTGGATCGGTGGAGGCCATCACTACGCCTATAGACCCCTCGTTTTTCACCTGTACTGCACACTCCCGAGGACGAACTATCCCGGGCGAGGGTCCTATAGGGCAAGCGGCTTCCACCGACCGAAAGAAATGATCCTAAGGTCTAGTGCGTCGCAAGGCTCCTGATGTGCGGGTCATCCTAATCATGATTAAGCCCCAGTCGGGATCAAGACTGTTTCGAAGGCTGCACCAATATTCTGACATGACCTCATTTTGAATGAGGTGTCTCGATCCTCGATCATGGGCTTAAGGATGACTAACATGACCCGTTCATTAGGGCTTAACGACACGGTGTTACCCCATCTCTAGCACATGACCTTTGTTAATTGTGGTCGTCATTAACACACGAGTTAGAGGCGGGTTAGGCCACGCTTGCATTACATCAAGGAGTCGTAACCCGGGCATTAACCTGGCCACAATTGACTTTGGACACATGCCTAAAGATAATGGCAACGTGAACTAGACCAAAAACCAATCAGAGTCACGGTATTTATGTGTCGCGGACATGTGTGGTTGACTCGGCTCGGAAGGGGAGGTGGAATGGACCCGTGCACGCTCGAAGGGAACAAGAGCGCCAATCAAGCTGCATCTGGCATCTATCCCGGGTTTAAAGGGTATTTGGAACGTGCAAGGCCAAGTGCGCGTTGTGTGAAGTCAATTCTATATTCCCTTTTTGAGTCAAAATAGAGATTTTTATTTTTTTTTTCAACATGATGAGCATGGCATAAGCAAGATATGAACACGTATGAACAAGCAAGTAAGCATCTTATACACAATAAGTCAAACAATACAAACAAAGACCAAAACTTGTATATGTACCAAGTTGTGCACAACCAAAAAAATTTTCGAATCAAACATTTTGCCAAAAGAACAACCTTTACATTGAAACCATTTATACAAAGCAAGTTGTGCACAATGCGAAGAGTCAAGAAATTTTTACAAAAGGGGGTTATGCACAATGAGATTTTAGAAATCATTTTTATGGACAAAAATCATGTATAACCAAGTTTTAAAAACCAAGTTTTGGCCGAAAGAATAAAGGTAATGTGCACAAGTAAGGCTGTAAATTTGGAACCTGGACAAGCAGAAGCAGAAGGCAATTCAGAATGTTGCTGCCCTGCACAAAATTGTTAATTTGCAACATTCTGGCCCTTTACCAAAGTAGCCGTACGGCTAGAACAAAGGGTTGAGATTTTTTTCTCAGTTTCTCCAACTTCTGATCATCATGCTCCAATTTATTGCATTTCCAGAACACATGTACTCAAACAGTTCAAACAGAAACAGCAAACACACACAATCATGCACAAAGTTAACTAACGGAAACGGGAGTTTGACCCACACATAAGTGCTTCCAAAGCTTCTAAAGAGAAGTTCGTAAGCACTTTTTATTCCCCAGCGGAGTCACCACTGTAAGGATCCCGTCCCTCGGGGGCGAAAACAGGCGAGTTTCGCACGAGGAAGAAATGCCAAACACGGGTAACTTTCCTATCGAAAAAGAAACGGAGTCGCCACATTTGTTAATTTTAAACCAAACAAATGAAAATGGTTAGAGAATGTGAGTTCGGAGGTCAGGTTACATTTTGGGAAGAACATATTTGCGGTTCACCCAAAATACCTCGGAAAGAACCGAGTCTCCCTTGTTAGTTTGAAAATGTGCATGTGTGTGTGTGTGTGTATTAAACGGAAAAGTTTCTGTTATTGGTTTTATTTGGAAAAACATAACTGAAAGGGTCTGTTTATCAAAAAAATAGGGAGCAGGGGGCAAAATGGACATTTTGCCCCCCATTCCCAACATAGCCGTACGGATGTACAGGCCATTTCCTGGGACTTTACAGTTCAGCCAAGAACAGTCCAGTTTCAGAGCAGAAACAGAACATTCTGTTGAAACTGGACAGAACTGTTTTGATTCTAGTTTGTTTAAAACACTTTATAAATTTAAATACAACATTCCTATGCTAAATGATCATCACTCAGTCCCCAAAACAAGTATTTTGGTGTGATCATAAGCAATCATGGGAGAAAATTGAGAAAAGTTGATGAACATGTCCGTTGGGCCAAAATTGACCATTTGGTGATTAAAGATTGAAGCTTTATCCCCAAGATTGCATTTTTATGACTTATTAACCTTCAAAGAGTCAAATAAACACGTAAAGATTGAATCTTTATGGCCCCAAAGGGGACTTTAGAGCTAGATCAATGTTGGATGATAAAGATGGAGGCTTTATCATCCAAATGATCATTATTGCCAACAAAAGCATCATTCCAACTAGACAAGAATGTAAATGACAATCAACAAGCCATGATCATCTAGGTTTGAACCTCTTCCACACAAGGCATAGAGGGTACCTTGGATCATCTCATGGCTTGTACAAGAGAAATACATAGAGTAATATATGTATATTTGCTTGAATGGACAAGTCTTGCATAAATGTAAAGTTGCTTGAATGGACAAGTCTTGCAAGTAATATAAAGATTTACATAAATTAAACAAAGATTAAAGATAAAATAGAGTTATAGATGAAGAGAAGGGAGGGGGAGAAGGTGGCTTTACCTATTTTGGTTTAGCCAATCTTCCTTTCTCTCTTTCACTCTTTGTTTCACTCCTCTCACACTACTGCAGTGATTTTGACAGAGTAATCTCTCTTATGTTGTTTCTCCCCCCTGAAATGATCAGCATGGGGTTCAATTTATAGAGGCTGAGGGTGCCCAAAGTAGCCGTACGGCTAGGGACCTCATGCGCCCAAACCATCCGTACGACTCGACTTGGCGAGCTTCTGGATTTTTCCAACTTTAATTCCAGTTCAGTCCTGGAATATCAGGTTTATCCTAGTGAGGTCCTGGCCCATTGGTTTATCCCTGAATGGTACCAAGAATTCCTCTAGAGTAGGTCGATTTCAGATTGGGGTACTTACACCAGCCGTACGGCTAAACCCGGAGGTCCATTAGTTTTTGCAATTTTCCAGTTTCTGATTCTTCAACCCCCCCAGTTATTGTGTTTCCAGAACAGTTTCATTTCCCGAAATCAAAAAAAAAAAAAACATAAAATACACACAAGATATGCACAAAGTCAACAAACGGGGACGGGAGTTTGACCCACACAAAGGTGCCCCCAAAGTTTCAAAAGAGAAGTTTGGAAACAACTTATTCCCCAACAAAATCGCCACTGTAAGGTACCCGCGGGAAAAAAAACGAAGGGTTCCCGTCGAGAAGCCAAACACGACACTATATGTTCAAGAAAAACGGAGTCGCCACGTTAAATTAATTTTAAAACCAATTTTATCGAAAAAGGTTAGAGAAAATGAGTTCGGAGGTCAGGTTACGTCTTGGGAAAAACTTTTGACGGTTCACCCAATCCACCTCGGAAAACCGAGTCTCCCTAAGTTTGTTGACTAAAAACGTACAATTGTGTGTGTGTGTATTTTAAAAGGGGAGAAACTGACTTTAACATAGAATAGTTAAAAAGTTTAACAAAAGGGGTTTAAAGATCGTAACAAAAAGGGGTTAAAACTGGAAAAAACAATTCCCCGGACAAACCATCCGTACGGCTGGTGATGGATGTCCTAGGAATTTACAGATTTATCAGAAATCAGTCCAGTTCCAGGCAAGAACAGATCATCTTGCTGAAACTGGACCGAATGAGACATTTTCCAGATTATTTGGTGGTACCAAAACATGCATAACAACATCCCTATGCCATTGATCATTAGTTAGACACCAAAAACAAGTGGTTTTGGGCATGATCAAGGCAATGATTGGGGAAATAAAGACAAAGTTGATGAACATGGCTCTTGAGCCAAAACAACCATTTGATGGTTAAAGATGGAGACTATAACCCCCCAAATGGATGATTCATCCAAGACAAAGCCTTGAGACACCAAAAATCAACCTTTGGATGGATAAAGATTGAGTCTTTATCATCCAAAGGGACATTATTAAGGCTTAAATTAAAGTTTGGATGGTAAAGATTAGGACATTACCACCAAAACTTGATCGTCATCACATAAACATAAATATCATAAATATGCAAGGGCTCTCTCCAAATGTGAAATGGATCACCAAGCCAAAGGTAAATACTTTAAATTAAATGACATAAATATAAATGACATGGAAGTAAATGACATAAAGTAAATTGCATTAATCATAACAATCCATGAACAATCAAATAAAGAGAAATGAAGAGGAGGTGGGGAGAAGGAGGCCTCACCAATGTTTGATTCAAGCCTACCTTCCTCTCTTTCACTAAATTCTCACAATGTTTGTATTTCTGCTCGTATTTTAGCAGAGATTCTGCATACAAAACTATTTCCCCCCTCCCTGAAATGATCAGCAAGGGCCTTAATTTATCGGGACTGAAGGCACCCAAACCAGCCGTACGGCTGGGGCCTTCTAGTACCCAAACTATCCGTACGGCTCAGCCTGGCGAGCTTCTGAATTTTTCTAAGTTTAATTCCTGAACAGTCCTAAAGTTTTTGGTTTGTCCTAATGAGGTCCTAGTCTATCAGTTTTATCCCTGAATAGTCCTAAGAATACTTCTAAGGTGGTTTTTGTTCAGATTGGGGTACTTACAATATCTACAAACACTATCAACCTACTATTCTCTACCCCACTTTATCTCTCTCAATTCAACTATCTACACTCAAAACACATCACTTTTTCAATTATTTTTTAAATTCTTGTGTTAAGACTCATTTTTTTAAATCAAAGAGGGACGGAGGGAGAATATCATTTCAAAGAATATATTAGTATATTTCCAAAATTTCACCCCACCTCATTAAATTAAATTGTACTCTCTCTTTCTCTTTACCAGACAATTGCATCTGTCGATCCACCACCATCGAGCTCCGCCAGCACCGTCCGCCGTCCACCGCCCGTTTCTTCTTCAACCCTCTGTTCTTATCTCCTCTTGCCCATTGCAATGGTTTTCTAACTTCAGAAACACCCACGCTAAGGCGAATGTCCTTCCAGATTTGATACAAACCGACTGTCCACCACCTATAACCTTCGGAATCTCCGTCCTCTTCTAAGTTCTCTCTTTTCTCAGTTCTTGTTCTTGCGATTGTGTATTTGTTTAGATTTTTTCAGATCAAGAAAATTTTACATTTCAAATCTAGAAAATTTACATAGAACTTTATATGTGTTTGTGTGTGTGTATGTGTGTTTGTGTTCGCGTGTGCTTGTAGTTGTTTAGGTAGCTAAATGATGGACAAACAGTATAACATGTGATGGTTAAAAGTTAAAACCCATGTCTAAATTTTTGTTGGTTCATCTTAATTACGGCTTCTATAAATAAAAATGTCAATTTGAGCGGGAAAACTGGGTAAGAAAGCTGCGTTATGATCTCTTGTGCCATTATATAATAGATAGATTAGTTTTCAATTTTGAATCGTCTATTATATTTTAGATATAAAATATGTCACGCCCCGGAAATCTCAAAAATCCATAGAAAAAAGAAAAAAAAAAAAAAAAAAAAACTTTACAAAATGTACATCTCCAAAATGTAATATACCAAACCGGGCGCGTGAATTCAACTATAAACCAATACCATCAAACAACACCTCAACGAGATTATAACTCGGAGACTAGAAACAAATGCGGAAGCAAGAACAACTATTAACAAAAATACCCAAAGTACAACAGTATATACAACACACTGAACGACTACGAACCCACAATAAAATACATAAAGGCTCCGAAGAGCAACTATCCCAAATACGATCAACCTGCTCAGAAGATTCCCGCTACTACGGGCCTCACAACGCTACCACTTACTTTCCTGGGGGGGGTTAAGGAAAACAATTTGAAACAAGAAACGGGGTGAGATAAAATCTCAGTAAGTTACTAAATGCATCTACATGGCATAATATCATGCAAATCAACGATATAACTGAACAAGTAAATCACATAACAACAAATGAGAAAGCTCCCTATCGCCAACTGTCCCATACCAGTTGGAAATAACGACTAACTCATCATGCAACACATAAGACTGAAATAAACACGTAACAAAGGATACTTAGACAAGGTTTCACCAAACTGATAGAACAATCGCTGCGCAGCTTCAACCGATCAACCGATCAACAATAGCAGTATAACAACTGAAGAGAACTCCGGTCAGAACCGACCAATCAATCAATCAACCCATCAAGCTATCTTCATCGTAGCATAAAAGCTGAAGAGAAAACCCCCGGTCAGAAGCAACCAATCAACCCATCAATCAAACAACCATCTTCATAGTAGCATAAAAGCTGAAGAGAAACCCGGTACCGGAACCAATAACAATGAGAGTGTCACAAAGGACAAGAACCATGACACAAAGTCATGCTCGGTAGCTAGATACATTCCCAAAGGAAGCTAACTTATCTTTTCCAAGGCCAATCTGGAAAAGGGGTAAAGAAGGGGGCAAAACAATGGTCAACATTATAATGGACTTGGCTTTGCCATTATAATCTCTCCCATCGCCCGATGCAACAAATATGCCAGCTGGGCTTCCAAATAAATGCTAAGTAATAAATACTAGCTTAATTAAACAACTCAGGATTCCGAAGTACGGAACCATACCAATTAATCACCATAAAGATGCAACGGTTACTCATGAAGAGTTTAACAACAACGATAATAGAGTTTCTCATGAAGAGCACAACAACGATAAACGGAATTTCTCATAAAGAGCACAACAACGATAAACGGAATTGCTCATAAGGAGCTCAACAACAATGATTATTAGAATACAGTAATTTCATAATGAGGAACCATACCAGATACATTCCAAATATGATACCCACGAGTTAATCATAAAGAACACAACCCAAACGGTCGCTCACAAATAGTACAACGACTATAACCCAAAATTATCCTAAACGTTTACTCATAAAGATGTACTAGGACTATGAACTCAACCATCACACCTGGAATTCCAAAGTAGGAAATCAGAATGAATACACCTTAAGGTTAATCAAACCGTAGGTACTCAATTTCCAATTCACGCTTTACCTCCGTTCGTAACGAACCAATTCTAAACATCCCAAACGAATCCAAAAGGTTACACTTATTAGAACATGATCACGACAGGACTAAACCCTACACCTTGGTGTTCAATAACAACCCCCTAGGTACTATAGGTCATCGCCTAAAACCTAGACCAAGTCTTACTCAAAAATCAATTCGATTGGAACAATCACGAACACATCATAAGATGCCCAAACATTCCCAAATAATACTTGATCAAATTACATAACACCATTGTCCACAAAGGAACCAATTTCAATCACTAAAGTGTTCTACGGTGCCCAACTAAGTCAACTAGAATAGTACTATGGGACCTAGACCGAGACTACACCTTGATCTTAAACTTCAACAATGATACAACCATTCTGATCTGGAACCATTCGGCCAATATAACCATTGCGTAGTACTCGAAAATAGCTTTCCAACGATAGTTTACACGTCTAAAACGGAGTCCGGACGAAGAAGTTATGGTCTCCGGAAGATTGAACGTAAAACGAACAATTTTTATAAAGTGTTCGGCCGGACATTATGGAAAATCCATGTTTTAGCTCCGAATTTCACTCCTTTCGTTCTAAAACTTAGGAGTACCTATATATACTTCTATCCTAACATTTAAAGACAAGAAAACTCAATTCATGTGCCTCTAAAACCCAAGTAACCCCAAAATTATTAAAGAACATAAAACTAAATTTCACAACACAAACTTAATCACAAGGGACTCAATTCTATCACTAGAGTGCACTACAATGTTCACTAAGGTCGATAAGAAGGACCCCCAAGACTTAGACCAAAACGCATTCTTCAATCACACAAAATAACAAATGAAAACCTGCAGGGGTACAGTGCGGCCGCCCACTCGAGTCTGTGCGGTCGCACAAAAAGCCATCAACCAAGAACAAAACCTTTCAGATAGATGTGCGGTCGCCCACCATATTTTGAGCAGTCGCCCAACCCTCTGGTCTGCCGGAAATCGGGAGGGATGAACTGGGTTCTTCCATTTTTAACCCAAACCAAAACTAAACCAAAATCCAACACTCCTAACTAGCATACTAAGGTACTAGAGCAACTTATGGGTCTAAAAGAACTCATATAACAACCAAAATCAAGATTAAATCCCAACATTCAACCAAATCACCATTTTTAATCAAACCCAAAATAAATTCCAAATAAATTCTAAACTCAACCAAACTTCAAATATAACACATCAAGCATTATATAAACATGATATGAACATTTTAGCATAAAAATGGGGGAAAAGCAACTTACTTGAATTTTCTCAAAGTTGCCGGAACTCGAATATTTTTGGCTTCCTACGATCCTATCGACGATCCAAACAAGATTCATGTTTTAAGAAATGAGAAATAATGAGAGGAAGAGGAAGAAAATGAAGAGAGAAGTAAGAGAAGAAACTTACCTTTCTTTGGCAATGGAAGAGAGAGAGAGAGAGAATGAGCTGGGAGTGGAAGAATGGTGAGGTGAAAGTGAGGGAGGTGAGGGGAAAAGAGGGAGTAAGTAGGAGATTTACACATAGACCCCCTCCCCTACACACTAACTCAATCATCTTATACTCCCCACTAACAACTAAGACCCAACACTTCTACACTAGCACAAATGGCCCAAATAAAATGCTAGTCATAATTTATTATAACACATAAAATGCACACATAAATTATTAATTAAATAATAATTTAAATAAATAATTAAGCAAATAAATAAATAATAATTATTTATTACCAATAAAATAGAGCCTAGTTTTCGGGTCGTGACATTCACTCCCCCTTAAAGAAAATTTGTCCCGAATTTTAAATTACTTACCCAAAAGACCAAATAGGTACGGATACGATGGTTCCGCCATTTCTCAAATTCCTCAATTGTCCAATCTATCCCACTACAAGGTAACCTTAAATAATTCTTACGATAACACTACCTCTCGAACCGTATCATTCCATCATTATCTTCATTACTAGTCAAAATCCGTACTCAAGATCGAAGAATCCAAATTACTTCCACACATAATTCTCGAGATATCTCAAGCTCGCCTTATTAATAACCTTAACTACACCGCAAAGGTACTTCTATTTGTACATCGCATACTCAGCATTATTCCCCTGAAATTCAAAACATTACCATCACGAGCTAAATTAGCTTTTAAAATATGAAAGGCTAAAGAAATTTTTCCATCCCCATAATATTCACCAAAGGCTATATCTCTAAGGATTCCCATTATAGTGCTCTCGCTCTAGGTAGCACCTTAAACTAGTGGTGTAATATAAACCCAAAATTTTAATACAAAATGTCCACTTAAATCTACGCCATAATATCATCGTCATAACACTCTAATCCTTGAAAGCCTAAAATAATTACGAGTACTCAATAGTCCGAAACCGATCTAAATTTTATCTTCAAGGGATTTCCTCTAGCTCCCTTTGTAGTTAATAATATGTGCTCATATACCCAAGGAAATCAACAAACCCCAAATCTTCAATAGCTAACCCAAGTTAGTCTTTCACGCATACATTTATTAACCTAATGATACTTAGGCTCAATAGTACTACCATCAAAATAAGCCAATTAGCTAGCAACGTTCCGACTGACCCAATACCAAATCATGATATTCCTTAATTATGCCCAAGTATTGATACTCAACTTTCTTCACATACCCTTGATCCAATTCGGGAAACGCCACCAAGAAGGGATTTAGAACCATAGAACCACTATATAACCAAAATTTCAAAATGTCTTTAACATAGATTGAGAAATTATTACTCTCCCAAATTGTACTTAGTCCTTTCTAACTTAACACGCTTATCACCATTAATGATCATAACTCCTACAACAAACTCATCATCCATAACAAATCGTACACCTCTCCATACTAATCCATTCCGATGCATTCACGGAGATGTACTAAAAGTGACCAAAATTTTCCTCAAGAGATTCTCATTGAATCCTCAACTCCTATAACCCAACCGATACAATATGGATATTGATCTAAATATTAGCATTACAACCTCGTACCACAAAAACCCAATTTAACCCAAGTTCCCTATCGATCAAGCGACATATTGCCCCCAATATAAATTATACCCAAGACTTCAAAATTAACATTGCCAACAGAATAAGCTAAATTCCCAGCACAACCTTATAATAAAGATTTTCTGATTTTCAATATAGAACTTGAACATTATATATATATATATATATATACACCTAGTATGCTCCTAAACAAGGTCAACATACCAGTATAGAAATATTCTCCACCTATCGATGGCACACAAGAAATTCGTATCATATAGAAAGCTAAACCATACCACTTAACTCATCAATATCCCGCATAGGTGACATAACCAGATCACCTTACCTCTATCAGTAGCGATCACGAAATTCCGTACTCGAGAGTACACCTCAACATAAATATCTTAACGAGAACAAACATAAGAATAGCACAAGACATTTCCACTTTACGAAATCGGTATGCCCGAGCCTTCAAAACTCGTACTCTCGATTCTCAAACCGACTAACCTCAATGGAACTAACACTATTGACACCAATTCTATACTGGATATACCACCCGAGAAGAAACACTCGACGTCAATATCACGACTTATAACTCAACCAACTTCTACCTTAACCTCATTCTTTCAAGAAAACTTAGTTTCTAAACCACTCAAAATCATAACATCCAAGTATTGAAACCTATTCAATATCAGAGTTCTTATTCTCCTTCAAGATCTAAATCCATTGCTCTGATACCAACTGTCACGCCCCGGAAATCTCAAAAATCCATAGAAAAAAGAAAAAAAAAAAAAAAAAAACTTTACAAAATGTACATCTCCAAAATGTAATATACCAAACCGGGCACGTGAATTCAACTATAAACCAATACCATCAAACAACACCTCAATGAGATTATAACTCGGAGACTAGAAACAAATGCGGAAGCAAGAACTGTTGGTAGTGGTGCCCTAGGCACGTTTAATAAACGTTGTAATTGTTATCATTTATTTCATATCAATAAAGAGATGTTTTGATTATTATTGTTGTTCATGTTTACTTATAATAATCTCCGTCCCTAGTACTTGTTAAGCACTAGTATAAAGGCTAAATGATCATGGGATGATCATGTTAGATTTATGGGTACTTGTTTGGAACAAGGTACTGGACATGACCCGCTCTATGAGATTTATGTCATGGTATATGTCATACATATATCTCATATTAGTTATGTCATTTGAATCCTTAAACATGAATTTATTATAGTCTTCCACTTGATGAACATTATGTTTGACATATTCAAACGCTACTTTTAACCGAGTAGTTATAAAGGGTATGATTGGCATAATCGGATTCACGTAGGGAAGAATAATAAACTAAATGGATTTGTCCCTCTTCGGAGAGATGTCAAGCTTGGGCCTCTCGTAGGAATGATGTTGATGAAATGTTCGGCCGGACTCAAATGAATTGATTGGATCAATGTCATTTGGATTATCAACATATTCGGAATCGAGCATCACACACAATAGAACGAATCTTTAAAAGGACTACATTGGAATTTTGGAAATTCTGGACTTTCTGGGGAAGTGGGCGACCGCACATAATGGACTGGGCGGCCGCACACTTAGCTCAGTTTTTGTACCAGTTTTGTTTCAGATAGTTGTGCGACCGCACATAGGCTTTTGGGCGGCCGCACAGTACTGTCGGGTGGCAGATTCCTAATTTGATTAGGAAACGAATTTTAGACGGATTTTGACACAAGTTTCCTATTTGGAATAGGTCATACTTGTGTATAAAAGACCAAATTCAGCCAGCACTCTACACTAATGATTTTGTGAGTCTAAAAGAGTTTGAGAGAGGGTTTATTTTGTTCTAAGACATTCTTGGTTGAAGAACAAAATAATACACAAAATAAATTCCATATAGTTCTTTTGATTGTGGAAAAGTGTTTCACAATTTGGTCTAGCAACCAAGATCAAAGAAGCTCCTTTGATATTCGTTCGAAGTGTGGATACCGCTAGAGGGTGAAAATCATCATCTTCAAAGTTCGTGTTCAAGCTTTGTGATTGTGATCAAATCTTCAAACCTCCACCAAAGACCAAGAGAATTTGATAGCCATCAAGGGTTAGTTTATTCTTTTATTCTTATGTTGTATTTGATTTAATCATATGAACGGATCCATGGCTTTGGGTTTCAAAATTTTAAATGCTAAATTCCGCTGCGCATGTTTGATCAAAACCCAACAGTGGTATCAGAGCCCCGTTCATGTTGATTATTTCAATACCTAGATCATGTTATGTGTATATAAATTGTTTATATGCCTTGCATGATGTGAATATTGGAATATATGACGTTTATGTGTTATGTGATTTTATGTGGTTTATTGTTTTGCAACTTTAATCGCACGATTCAATCGCAATAAATAAATTATGTTGGATCAAGGAATTTTTGATTATTAATTTTTGATTGGATCAAAGTTTTAATAATCGGGGAAAAACGATTTTGAGACAAAATTTTCGAACTTTGAAAATTCTGCACAATCTGATGGCACCGGGCGACCGCACAAAACGCCTTGGGCGGCCGCACAGTTTTGGGCGACCGCACAAGGGTTTTTGGGCGGCCGCATAAGGAGATCAGAAGGTCTGATTTTGGTTGAAAAACAGAATCTGGAATTTTTCGAAAAATTCAACAAAACCAGTAACAGAACCAGTCCAGACTTGCTGATCTGGAATGGGTTTTGGGTAGTTGGTTTATGTGTGGATTTTGGGGTTTGATTTTCCTATTTGTTTTAGTCTTGTGATTCCTAGATTGGTTCAAGTTTAGGATGGCTAATCTGCGTTCATCGAGATTGTGTTTCCCAAAATTGATCGCAATCAAAGTTTCAAAGATAAAACGAAGTTAGAATTATGAAGAGTTCATAATTGCTAAAATTGAGAAACAAAGTTCTTGATTCAATGATTGGAGATCCATGTGGAATTGTGAATGCAATTGGCCTACGTTCATCGAGACCATCTATTGCTTAGTTTCGGCCACATGGACTACTTTCTTGGTTTCTTGAATTAGTGCGGGATTGTGGTTGCCTAATGGCTTAGTTCGACCGCACTTCTTGTTGTCTTGATTTAGAGATAATAACCAATGTTGAAATAGTCTCATCCTCATAATTATAGAGAAACTAATGACACATAAATATCATGCTTAAATTAATGGAGATTAATTTAGTGGCTAAACTTGATGCGTAACATGTTTATATTATGTGCTCATAAATGTGTTATATGCTATATGTGATGAACCTTCAAAGAAAGTTTTAAGTCCTTCTTTGCCATGCCATGATTAAAACACTTGTTTATACATGGGTAATCTTGATGTAGGTTCGCCTCCGCGAAGTGCATTAATTTTATTCATGTATAAGCAAGATGAGGTTCATTAATTTAATGTGGGCTTGCCTCCGCAAGGTGCATTAAATTGAATGGTTCCTATGCGTTTAAAATGGTTGGACTTAATTAGGCGTCAAAACAGTTTTGGGCCTAGGCAAAAGATGAGATTAAACATGCTTTTTGAAATTGGATTTCTCAAAGAATCTCATAAAAGGATCTAAGAATCATATGGGATATGATTGACATGATTGTCTACCTAATTAATTTAGTTTTGAGCGGTCCGCCTCCGTGGACTCAAAAGTTAAATTAAAGTTGGATCTTAGCCCAATTAAATTATATTATACATTGGATGTATAAGAAGGTTATATAATTTAGTGGGAGTATTTTGTTTGAAAAATACATTATTTATCTCTTTAATGAAAAACCGGTACTTATTAAATTTTGGAAATTTTTGCATATTTGTAGATAATGACTAATAACACTCAATCAATGTCATTTCGATCGATCCTTGAGAAGGATAAGCTCGAAGAGAATGGTACTAACTTTATGGATTGGATCCGTAGCATAAGAATCGTTCTTAGGCAAGAAGATAAGTTGTACATTCTCGATGGGCCTCTCCCCGCTGAACCACCGCCTACTGCCCCTAGGGTAGAAAGAGACAATTACAAGAAACATCGTAATGATTCTAGAGATGTAAGTTGTCTCATGCTTGCTGCTATGTGTTCAAAACTCCAACAAAGTTTGGAACATTTTGAAGCCTATAAGATAGGCGTGGAGTTGAGAACCATGTTTCAAGAGCAAGCTAGGCAAGAGAGGTACAAGACCATTGTTGCATTCACTACTTGTAAAATGAATGAAGGGCAACAAGTGAGTCCTCACTTTCTTAAAATGAAAGGTTATGTAGAGCACCTTGAGAAACTTGGCTATCCAATCCCATTGGAGCTAGCCACGGATCTCATTCTTAATTCATTGCCTAAAAGTTATAATCAGTTTGTAATGAATTATAACATGCATGGAATGGATAAGAATCTCTCTGAGTTGCATGGGATGCTCAAAACTGCAGAGATGAAAATTGTGGAGAAAGGTTCTCCCGTGCTCTTGGTTCATGATGGGAAGAAGGCTAATGCCAAAGGAAAGGGTAAGAAAGTTATCAAACCCAAAATAAGCAAGGAAAAGGTTGCCAAGGCTTCTGAGGCAAAACCTGATTCACAAAAGGATGCAATCTGTTTCCATTGTCAAGAAATTGGTCATTGGAAACGTAATTGCAAGGCTTTCTTGGAAGAGCAAAAGAAGAAGAAGAGCAGCAAGGCTGCGTCGACTTCAGGTATCTATATGATAGATATTCTCCTTTCTACCACTGATTCTTGGGTATTGGATACCGGATGTGGTTCTCACATTTGTCTAAATGTGCAGGGACTAAAGAATAGGAGACTGCTTAAAGAAGGTGAAGTAGATCTACGTGTGGAGCAAGAGTTGCTGCATTAGCCGTAGGGACTTATGAAGTCACTTTACCTTCCGGATTAATTCTTGTTTTGAACAATTGTTATTATGTTCCGGATTTAAGCAGAAATATTATTTCAATTTCTTATTTGGATAATGAAGGTTTTAAGTTTCTTATTGAGAATAAGAAATTTTCTATTTATTTAAATGATGTGCTTTATGGTATTGCTAATTCATTTAATGGCATTTATATCTTGGATGTCAAGAATGAAAATAATGTCTATCATGTAAATAAGAAATCTAAACCTAATGATGTAAATCATACTTATTTGTGGCATTGCCGTCTTGGTCATATTAATGAGAAGCGTATCTCAAAACTCCATGGGGACGGACTTTTGGGTTCATGTGACTTAGAGTCATATGATACTTGTGAGTCGTGTCTTCTTGGAAAAATGACTAAGACACCTTTTACCAAGTTGGGTGAAAGGGCAAGCGACTTATTGGGGTTGATACATTCCGATGTATGCGGACCATTAAGTAGCAATGCTAGGGGAGGATTTCATACTTCATAACCTTCACTGATGATTATAGTAGATTTGGGTATGTTTACCTAATGAAACATAAAAGTGAAGCATTTGAGATATTTAGAATATTTCAAAATGAAGTAGAAAAACAACTTGGCAAAAGTATAAAGGCACTTCGATCAGATCGAGGTGGTGAATACTTAAGTCAAGAATTTGATGATCATCTAAAGAATTGTGGAATAGTTTCACAATTGACTCCACCTGGAACACCACAATGGAATGGTGTGTCCGAGAGGAGGAATCGGACTTTGTTAGACATGGTTCGATCCATGATGAGTCAAGTTGATCTTCCAATATCCTTTTGGGGTTACGCTCTAGAAACCGCTGCTTTCACACTAAATCGTGTTCCAACTAAATCGGTTCAAAAGACTCCATATGAGATGTGGAGTGGAAAGAAAACTTGTTTATCTTTCATGAAGATTTGGAGTTGTGAAGCTTTTGTCAAAAGACTTCTCTCAGACAAACTTGCACACAAATCTGATAAATGTATTTTCGTGGGATATCCTAAGGAAACTAGAGGATATTACTTTTACAACCGTGAGGACAACAAAGTGTTTGTTGCCCGAACTGGTGTCTTTCTAGAGAAAGAGTTTCTCTCCAAAGAAATCAGTGGGAGTAAAATAAATCTTGAAGAAATTCGAGACCCAGAAAATAACATTGAACCAATAGTGGAACAAGAACAAGAACCACAAGGAGTTGTGGAAACTGTTCAGAATGCACAAGCAACTCGCAGATCTAGTAGGTTACGATCCGAGCCCGAGAGATATGGATTTCTCGTAACGGATAGTAATGAGGTAGAAATCATTGAGAATGATGAACCGTCAACCTACCAAGAGGCGATGTCTTCTCCTGATTCGGACAAGTGGCTTGGAGCCATGGAATCCGAATTGCAATCCATGCAAGACAATCAAGTTTGGAATTTGATTGATGCGCCCGAAGGTGTAAAAACCATAGGATGCAAATGGGTCTTCAAGAAGAAGACTGACATGGATGGGAAGGTGCATACTTACAAAGCTAGGCTTGTAGCGAAAGGTTATAGGCAAGTTCATGGTATTGACTATGATGAGACCTTTTCACCCGTAGCAATGATCAAGTCTATAAGAATTTTGCTTGCCATTGCCGCATATCATGACTATGAAATATGGCAGATGGACGTCAAAACCGCTTTCCTGAATGGAAAACTACAAGAGGATGTATATATGACACAACCAGAAGGTTTTGAACAAGATTCTAAGGTATGCAAATTGCAAAGATCCATCTATGGGTTGAAGCAAGCTTCAAGGAGTTGGATCCGTTTTGATGAATCGGTCAAAGAGTTTGGTTTCATCAAGAACGAAGATGAGCCTTGTGTATACAAGAAGATTAGTGGGAGCATAGTGCTATTCCTTATTTTATACGTGGATGACATATTGCTCATTGGAAACGACATTCCTAAACTTCAGTCTGTGAAGACTTGGTTAGGAAAGTGCTTCGCAATGAAAGATATGGGTGAAGCCGCATATATACTTGGCATTAAGATCTATAGAGATAGATCAAGGAGGCTACTTTGTTTAAGCCAAAGTACATACATTGACAAGGTCATTAAAAGATTCCGTATGGAAAATTCTAAGAGAGGCACCTTGCCCATGTTACATGGAGTTTCTCTAAGCAAGACTCAATGTCCTAAGACAAAATATGAGCGTGAGAAAATGAATGATGTTCCATATGCTTCGGCAATTGGGTCCATAATGTATGCCATGATTTGTACTAGGCCGGATGTGTCTTATGCTTTGAGCATGACAAGTAGATACCAATCCGACCCTGGCGAAAATCACTGGATAGCTGTAAAAGCGATTCTTAAGTACTTAAGAAGAACTAAAGACTCGTTTTTGGTCTATGGAGGAATGGAAGATGATTTCGTTGTAAATGCTTACACGGATGCAAGCTTCCAAACTGACAAAGATGATAGCCGATCGCAATCGGGTTTTGTGTTTATGTTAAATGGTGGAGCTGTAAGCTGGAAGAGTTCCAAGCAAAGTACAACCGCTGATTCTACAACAGAAGCTGAGTATATTGCTGCATCGGATGCTGCAAAGGAAGCTGTTTGGATTAAGAAGTTCATAACTGAACTTGAAGTGGTTCCTAGTATTGCTAATCCAATAGACCTTTATTGTGATAATAATGGTGCTATTGCTCAAGCAAAGGAACCAAGAGCACATCAAAAATCCAAACACATACTTAGGCGTTTTCATATCATTCGAGAGATCGTTGATAGGGGAGACATAAATATATGCAGAGTACCTACTGATGACAATGTTGCGGACCCGCTAATAAAAGGACTTCCACAAGCGAAACATGATGGTCATGTTAGGTCCATGGGTATTAGATACATGGGAGATTGGGCCTAGGGCAAGTGGGAGATTGTTGGTAGTGGTGCCCTAGGCACGTTTAATAAACGTTGTAATTGTTATCATTTATTTCATATCAATAAAGAGATGTTTTGATTATTATTGTTGTTCATGTTTACTTATAATAATCTCCGTCCCTAGTACTTGTTAAGCACTAGTATAAAGGCTAAATGATCATGGGATTATCATGTTAGATTTATGGGTACTTGTTTGGAACAAGGTACTGGACATGACCCGCTCTATGAGATTTATGTCATGGTCTATGTCATACATATATCTCATATTAGTTATGTCATTTGAATCCTTAGACATGAAGTTATTATAGTCTTCCACTTGATGAACATTATGTTTGACATATTCAAACGCTACTTTTAACCGAGTAGTTATAAAGGGTATGATTGGCATAATCGGATTCATGTAGGGAAGAATAATAAGTTAAATGGATTTGTCCCTCTTCGGAGAGATGTCAAGCTTGGGCCTCTCGTAGGAATGATGTTGATGAAATGTTCGGCCGGACTCAAATGAATTGATTGGATCAATGTCATTTGGATTATCAACATATTTGGAATCGAGAAAGTATTGAACAAAACAAGTTGACTCTTTGACCATGACTTGTGTTCAATGATATCGTGGACAAAAGGATTATGACATATTCTAAGAGGAATGCGAACTTGTATCTAGTTATACTAATTGGGTAGGTATGACGGTTTGCTAGAACCTAATCATATCTTATGGTTTCATGTTTGAACCCATTGCCAACTTAGTATAATCCTAGAGGGTCACACACAATAGAACGAATCTTTAAAAGGACTACATTGGAATTTTGGAAATTCTGGACTTTCTGGGGAAGTGGGCGACCGCACATAATGGACTGGGCGGCCGCACACTTAGCTCAGTTTTTGTACCAGTTTTGTTTCAGATAGTTGTGCGACCGCACATAGGCTTTTGGGCGGCCGCACAGTACTGTCGGGTGGCAGATTCCTAATTTGATTAGGAAACGAATTTTGGACGGATTTTGACACAAGTTTCCTATTTGGAATAGGTCATACTTGTGTATAAAAGACCAAATTCGGCCAGCACTCTACACTATGATTTTGTGAGTCTCAAAGAGTTTGAGAGATGGTTTATTTTGTTCTAAGACATTCTTGGTTGAAGAACAAAATAATACACAAAATAAATTCCATATAGTTCTTTTGATTGTGGAAAAGTGTTTCACAATTTGATCTAGCAACCAAGATCAAAGAAGCTCCTTTGATATTCGTTCGAAGTGTGGATACCGCTAGAGGGTGAAAATCATCATCTTCAAAGTTCGTGTTCAAGCTTTGTGATCGTGATCAAATCTTCAAACCTCCACCAAAGACCAAGAGAATTTGATAGCCATCAAGGGTTAGTTTATTCCTTTATTCTTATGTTGTATTTGATTTAATCATATGAACGGATCCATGGCTTTGGGTTTCAAAATTTTAAATGCTAAATTCCGCTGCGCATGTTTGATCGAAACCCAACAAGAACAACTATTAACAAAAATACCCAAAGTACAACA
The DNA here is from genome assembly GCA_026119855.1 of Campanula takesimana. Lineage (NCBI taxonomy): Eukaryota > Viridiplantae > Streptophyta > Magnoliopsida > Asterales > Campanulaceae > Campanula > Campanula takesimana. Next base: position 25,695 of record JAOWBW010001711.1, read on the forward strand.
GTATATACAACACACTGAACGACTACGAACCCACAATAAAATATATAAAGGCTCCGAAGAGCAACTATCCCAAATACGATCAACCTGCTCAGAAGATTCCCGCTACTACGGGCCTCACAACGCTACCACTTGCTTTCCTGGGGGGGGGTTAAGGAAAAACAATTTGAAACAAGAAACGGGGTGAAATAAAATCTCAGTAAGTTACTAAATGCATCTACATGGCATAATATCATGCAAATCAACGATATAACTGAACAAGTAAATCACATAACAACAAATGAGAAAGCTCCCTATCGCCAACTGTCCCATACCAGTTGGAAATAACGACTAACTCATCATGCAGCACATAAGACTGAAATAAACACGTAACAAAGGATACTTAGCCAAGGTTTCACCAAACTGATAGAACAATCGCTGCGCAGCTTCAACCGATCAACCGATCAACAATAGCAGTATAACAACTGAAGAGAACCCCGGTCAGAACCGACCAATCAATCAATCAACCCATCAAGCCATCTTCATCGTAGCATAAAATCTGAAGAGAAAACCCCCGGTCAGAAGCGACCAATCAACCCATCAATCAAACAACCATCTTCATAGTAGCATAAAAGCTGAAGAGAAACCCGGTATCGGAACCAATAACAATGAGAGTGTCACAAAGGACAAGAACCATGACACAAAGTCATGCTCGGTAGCTAGATACATTCCCAAAGGAAGCTAAATTATCTTTTCCAAGGCCAATCTGGAAAAGGGGTAAAGAAGGGGGTAAAAGAATGGTCAACATTATAATGGACTTGGCTTTGCCATTATAATCTCTCCCATCGCCCGATGCAACAAATATGCCAGCTGGGCTTCCAAATAAATGCTAAGTAATAAATACTAGCTTAATTAAACAACTCAGGATTCCGAAGTAGGGAACCATACCAATTAATCACCATAAAGATGCAACGGTTACTCATGAAGAGTTTAACAACAACGATAACAGAGTTTCTCATGAAGAGCACAACAACGATAAACGGAATTTCTCATAAAGAGCACAACAACGATAAACGGAATTGCTCATAAGGAGCTCAACAACAATGATTATTAGAATACAGTAATTTCATAATGAGGAACCATACCAAATACATTCCAAAGATGATACCCACGAGTTAATCATAAAGAACACAACCCAAACGGTCGCTCACAAATAGTACAACGACTATAACCCAAAATTATCCTAAACGTTTACTCATAAAGATGTACTAGGACTATGAACTCAACCATCTCATCACACCTGGAATTCCAAAGTAGGAAATCAGAATGAATACACCTTAAGGTTAATCAAACCGTAGGTACTCAATTGCCAATTCACGCTTTACCTCCGTTCGTAACGAACCAATTCTAAACATCCCAAACGAATCCAAAAGGTTACACTTATTAGAACATGATCACGACAGGACTAAACCCTACACCTTGGTGTTCAATAACAACCCCCTAGGTACTACAGGTCATCGCCTAAAACCTAGACCAAGTCTTACTAAAAAATCAATTCGATTGGAACAATCACGAACACATCATAAGATGCCCAAACATTCCCAAATAATACTTGATCAAATTACATAACACCATTGTCCACAAAAGAACCAATTTCAATCACTAAAGTGTTCTACGGTGCCCAACTAAGTCAACTAGAATAGTACTATGGGACCTAGACCGAGACTACACCTTGATCTTAAACTTCAACAATGATACAACCATTCTGATCTGGAACCATACGGCCAATATAACCATTGCGTAGTACTCGAAAATAGCTTTCCAACGATAGTTTACACGTCTAAAACGGAGTCCGGACGAAGAAGTTATGGTCTCCGGAAGATTGAACGTAAAACGGACAATTTTTATAAAGTATTCGGCCGGACATTATGAAAAATCCATGTTTTAGCTCCGAATTTCACTCCTTTCGTTCTAAAACTTAGGAGTACCTATATATACTTCTATCCTAACATTTAAAGACAAGAAAACTCAATTCATGTGCCTCTAAAACCCAAGTAACCCCAAAATTATTAAAGAACATAAAACTAAATTTCACAACACAAACTTAATCACAAGGGACCCAATTCTATCACTAGAGTGCACTACAATGTTCACTAAGGTCGACAAGAAGGACCCCCAAGACTTAGACCAAAACGCATCCTTCAATCACACAAAATAACAAATGAAAACCTGCAGGGGTACTGTGCGGCCGCCCACTCGAGTCTGTGCGGTCGCACAAAAGCCATCAACCAAGAACAAAACCTTTCAGATAGATGTGCGGTCGCCCACCATATTTTGGGCGGTCGCCCAACCCTCTGGTCTGCCGGAAATCGGGAGGGATGAACTGGGTTCTTCCATTTTTAACCCAAACCAAAACTAAACCAAAATCCAACACTCCTAACTAGCATACTAAGGTACTAGAGCAACTTATGGGTCTAAAAGAACTCATATAACAACCAAAATCAAGATTAAATCCCAACATTCAACCAAATCACCATTTTTAATCAAAACCCAAAATAAATTCCAAATAAATTCTAAACTCAACCAAACTTCAAATATAACACATCAAGCATTATATAAACATGATATGAACATTTTAGCATAAAATGGGGGAAAAGCAACTTACTTGAATTTTCTCAAAGTTGCCGGAACTCGAATATTTTTGGCTTCCTACGATCCTATCGACGATCCAAACAAGATTCATGTTTTAAAAAATGAGAAATAATGAGAGGAAGAGGAAGAAAATGAAGAGAGAAGTAAGAGAAGAAACTTACCTTTCTTTGGCAATGGAAGAGAGAGAGAGAGAGAATGAGCTGGGAGTGGAAGAATGGTGAGGTGAAAGTGAGGGAGGTGAGGGGAAAAGAGGGAGTAAGTAGGAGATTTACACATAGACCCCCTCCCCTACACACTAACTCAATCATCTTATACTCCCCACTAACAACTAAGACCCAACACTTCTACACTAGCACAAATGGCCCAAATAAAATGCTAGTCATAATTTATTATAACACATAAAATGCACACATAAATTATTAATTAAATAATAATTTAAATAAATAATTAAGCAAATAAATAAATAATAATTATTTATTACCAATAAAATAGAGCCTAGTTTTCGGGTCGTGACAAAATATATAATCCTTAACTTTAATCGAAATATATTTCCATTACAAAAATTGAATTATATTGAAATAGGATTTTAATAGAGCAGTCAGTATTTTAGAAAAATGAACAATCAATTTACACAATATTTCCTAAAAATATTTGAACATTTGAAACATTAATTATATCTAATTCAAGATCATCCTAACAAGTGACCTTTTTTCTTGACCAAAATATCCTTCTTTTATAGGGAAAACCCAATAAATTAAGAGGACTAAATGGTCATTTTCAATCAAATTAAATGTTCACTAAAAGGCCCAGCAAAGTGCCTAATTTATTTCTTTCAATTACATGGGTGCCTACCTGCCCGCCTCCCTCCTTCAACCATTTCCTTGATCATCCATCAAAATTGGCCTCACCATTTTCCTGTTTCTTCTCAATTATTAACAACAGTTGTTTGGGGCGCAGGTTTTCCGATTTTGGTTGTTGTTCTCGAGGCGGTTTTCGTCCTTCGATTTACCTTTTTGAATAAGAGTCGCCACCATGATGTTGTCGGAACACGGACCGAGATATCTGGATTCGGGGGTTAAGTTATGAATTGGGAAGGTCAAGGAGCACCCAATTCACCCAATCTAGGATTGGTCTTGCTAAGAAATCATCATCATCGTTTCAAAATCATGCAAAATGTATGCAAAAGGAAAACAAACAAATAAATAATTTCTTATTTATTTGGGATGTCGGATCATGTGCTTCGAGACCATCTCCATGAATTGGAGAGGCTCTAGGCTGATCCTTTTGATGGAATCACACTACTTTAAAGACAAAGAAGGAGATGAGAAGGTAGAAAACAATGAGTTTTACCTAAGCATTCTTCAAGAATTGTCGCAACCCCGGACCCCGCGGGCCCGAGACCGCGATCTGGACGTCGACTCTAAAACCAAAACTGTGAAGTACTGAAGTTAAAATTCCATTTGATACCAAAAGGTGATGATCCAAAGTTTTACAAAACCAAGTTTGATAAAAAACCAAATATAACTATCATAAACTCCCACAAGTTTATGCCCAACAAAATACAAATATACAATTCTTAGTGACGTCATTGTTTGGTACAACTATCCCAAAATGGTTACACATTTACATAATGTAAACCAACCTATAACAACCTTCCCCAAAGAATGGATCCACACTTGACGTCCTCTTTCTCCTGATCAGCGAGACTAATCCTTAGCACCTGGGGGGGGGTTAAGGAAAACAAAGATAAAAGAAAAGGGGGGTGAGATAAATCTCAATAAGTTACTATGCAACTACATGACATGCTAAGATGCAAGAAGCAATAAGCAATAATAAATATCACATAGCACATAGTATTTATCACATAACAGATAGCAGCGGAAATAAACACATAACAAAGGATATAGCCAAGGTTTTCCAAACCGGAACATCCAAATAAAGGATCGCTGCGCAGCTTCAATAATCAACAATCATCATCTTCATAATAGCATGAAAGCCGAAGAGAAAACCCCGGTACCGAAACCAATAACCAAAGAAATGTCACAAAGGACGGGAGACATGCCACAAAGTCATGCTCCAAGAAGCTAAAATGCACACAAAGGAGTTAGCTCTTCTCACATCCAAGGCCAATCTGGAGGAGGGTAATAATGGGGCAAAACAATGGTCAACATCACAATGGACTTGGCCGTGCCATCATAATGTTTCGCATCGCCCAAACACACACAAAATACCAGCTGGACTTTCACGTAAAGGCTAAGTAATAAAATACTAGCACGATAAACAACAAGGGATTCCAAAGTAGGGAATCATGCCAAATAATCACCAAGAAGATGAAATGAACCAACAATACACAATAAGGGTGCTCCAAAATCCAAATTAACAATTAATGAATTTCAAACACAAACTTGATCACAAAGGACCCAATTCTATCACTAAAGTGTACTACAATGTTCACTAAGGTCAACTAGAAGGACACCCAAGGCTTAGACCAAAACGTGTTCTTCAATCACAACTTAACAACAAATGTAAAACTTTCAGAGGTCTGTGCGGCCGCCCAAAAGGGTATGTGCGGTCGCCCAAACAGCCCTCAAATACGACCAAAAGCTTTCAAATAGATGTGCGGTCGCCCAGGAATTTTTGTGCGGCCGCCCAATGTTCTGAACTACTGGAAATCGGGAAGAACAACATGGGTCCTTCCATTTTTCAAACCCAAAACACATTCAACCAAAATCCAACCTTCCAACTCATTTACTAAGGTACCAAAACAACTAATAAAAAGACTTCTACAACAACATTTAACAACCAAAACCAAGAATCAAACCCAACATTCAAGATTTCACCATTTTTGATCAAAACCCAAAATAAATTCTCAATAAATTCAAAACTCAACCAAACTTCAAATATAACACATCAAACATTATCTAAACATGATATGAACAATTTAGCATCAAAATGGGGGAAAAGTAACTTACTTGATAAATCTCAAAGTTGATGGATTTCGGTTCTTTTTTATTCTACGCGATCCTAACGACGATCTAAACAAGGTTCACGTTTTAAGAAATGAGAGATTATGAGAGGAAGATGGAGAAAATGAAGAGAGAAGGAAGAGAAAGAAAAACTTACCATACAAGGAAAGAGAAAGAGGGAGTTTGCTGGAGAGGGTGGTGAGAGTGAGGGAGAAGTGAGGGAGAAGAGGGGAGTAGGGGAAAATTATTTCAAAATGTTACATCTAGGCCCCTCCCTTTCTACTAACACAAATGCTACACTCCCTACTAACAATTAAGACCCAACAATACCACACCAACCCAAATGACTAAATTAAAATGCTAGACATAATTATTATAACACATAAAATGCACACATAAATATTTAAATAAATAATAATTTAAATAAATAAATAAGCAAATAATTAAATAATAATCATTTAATTACTAATAAAATAGAGCCTATATTTCGGGTCGTGACAAGAATCCTATGGATGGCCTTGACTAAAGGCCTTGAATCTCCAATAAACTTGGCTTGAGTGGTATTGTGGAGGCTTAAATTTCGTGGGTGAGGGAGAGAGGCTGATTGTGGAGACCTCTTTGATCAGATTTGGAGTGGTTTTGGGTGAATGAGGATTCTAGAGGCTTTTTTGTTCAAGAACCTCTATATTTATAGGAGTTCTAGACCTAAGGTTTTGGCCAAGAAGGTAAGTTGTGATGGGAATCCAAGACTTGATTCCCACAGAGGTATTTTTGGACTCTAAGATCCCCCATTAGGTTTTCCCGGATTGCTTAAGTGTTTGCCAAGAAAAGGGGTTAAGATCAACAAGGAAACTGACCAAGAACCCGACTGTCAAGGGGGATGTCTCGTACGAGACATCAATGTCTCGTACGAGGCATCTCAGTGCTGAAATCACATTTTTGCCCTCTGCAGTAGTTTTAATGTTCATTTTTCCCCTGACTAACGGAGTCAGTTAGAAACTTAACAAAACATGTCCAACTTAACGAGTTTCGACCCAAATCAAAGCCGAGACACAGAAGTAGTATGATCATAAATGAATGTCTAAAATGGGGTGCTACAGAGCCCCTCGGCGATGATACTTATGGATGAAGTAACATCGTCGATAGAAAAGACATCATTTTGAACTAGGGGAATGGTCGTGCTAAAAAGCTGCCTACGTATTCCTCGAAAGGAAATCAGACCAAATGTAGTTCGACTCTGAAACACGCAAAAACTGAGGTTTAAGGTATTTTGAAAATCATTTTTGAAAACAATACTTGCGGTAAGTAAAGATTTAGAGTTTAGAGAGTACCCATACTGAGGAATCAATGGTCTTGACCCAATTCTGAATATACTCTTTTTTGCTGATGACGAACCGTCTCCAGTTGCAATCCATACTAAGGAATCAATCTCTTTGACTCTAATTTTGAACATGCCCTGTTGTTGATGACAAACCGTCTTCGATTTTTTGGAGACGCCAGGTACCCGGACCTTGCTTCTCCTTCCAACGAGGTTGCCTTATTCGCCAGAAAATGTGAATCCTATGTTATTAACATACGTCTTGATAACAATTATCGGACTCTGGGTTTGGAGACGCCAATTACTTGGATCCTTGCTTCTCCTTCCAACGAGGTTGCCTTATTCGCCGGAGCAGTGAATCCTATGCCATTAACATACGTCTCGATGGAAATTATGGGATTCTAGGTGGTGGGATCCTGTGTTATTAACTTACGTCTTGATAACAGTCGTGGGATACCCGGATTTGGAGACGCCAATTACTCGGACCTTGCTTCCCCTTTCAACGAGACTGCCTTTCTGTTGAAAATGTGAATCCTATGCCATTAGCTTAGCTTACACCTTGATGACAATTGTGGGACTCCGAATGGTGGGATCCTGTGTTATTACTTACGTCTTGATAACAGTCGTGGGATACCCGGTTGTAAATCATGTGCCATTAACTTACGTCTTGATGACAGTCATGGGATTTAAAGTTTGCTGATGCAGATTTCGTTGCTCACCCATGATCTTGGATGCGCGGTCAGAATAAATTCATACTGAGAAACAACTTTTCTTGTTTCGATTCTTAAAATATCCATTTGTTGATGACTTAATGTTCCATCTTGAACCGGGTTCAGATTTGACCTCTTGGTCTAAAGCAGGGCTTTTTCTGACCTTTCTGTTAAAAGCAGGGCTTTTCTGGAATTTCCCAAGAAAACATGGTTTTCTGAGATTTTTCTGGGGATACCTCGTACGAGGGAACGATGTCTCGTACGAGACTTCTCTTTTTTTGCGCAAAACATAGGCCTATTAGGCGCTGAAAGTGATTTTCAAATCACTTTTCCTATTTCATTCTCAGGAGCTTTCGACCCTAGGCGATTTTCTCACTAAAAAATCTCCATTTTCACCAAGTTTTAGTGATTCCTAACCCTTTCAAATGGCCGATGTGCATCGATCCCACAAAGAGAACCTCTTTGGTAGGCATATGAAGGGTAAAGTGTGGGTAACGGATGAGTTGTGCCCGTTCCTGGAGGACCACATTTCTCACACCGTTCGGACTAGGCGGGTAAGGATTTCTTCCTTTGATTGAGTTTCCATGTCAATTTCATTGTTGCATGTCTCAATTTAGTGTTCTAGCAATTCGACTTTTGCCAATTTTCGTCTAGAATTATCGCTGGTAGGGTTTATCATGCATGACTGATCTTTCGATGGAGTTCCCTCCTTGTTGATATTGAAAATCATTGTATTATAGTAGTACATGATTTCGACTATCGCTTCAGGCGATTCTACAACTTTCGGGTAAAATGCTTAAATGAGGATTTTACCGACTTTCTGACATCTGTCTCTTTTGCCTTTGTTGTTTGCAGTCGTTCAGGGTGATCAATAACTGTAGAGGCAGTGTACGGGCGGTTGCTGAGTGGTGGGCAACTCTCAATGGCGAGATGAAGGAAGAGATCGAGAATCTCAGGCTGAAACCCTTCTTTGACGGTCTAGTCGGTGAGAGGAGGAACGTGCACTTGCTCCAAGCCATCCGGGAGCGCTGGTGGATAGTACTCATACCATGCACATGCGGTGGGGGAGGTTACCATGACCCCTATTGCCTTTCATGCCATTACTGGGCTTGCCATCTTCGGTGAGCCACTTGAGGTAGATGCGGACTTTACTCCTAGCAGGGACCATATGATGCATTTTATGGGCTTCTCTATGCGTACCCTAGGCAAGGGTTTCCCTCTAAAGGCCTTGAGGGACAAGGTTGATGCCTACATTACTGTTAATGCTGGTCAGATGCATCTGACCGATAACCGTATTGCAGCTGTCCGTGGCTTTCTGTGGTGGGCCTTTTCTGAGACGCTATTTTCCAATCATGCGTCGACTGCTTTGTTCAATCTTCTGAGTGTTTTGAGAGATATACATCATGTTACTGATGCTAGCTGGGGTTCTGCTGGCTTGGCCCACTGCTATGTGGCCATGGATGAGAGTTCGCGTGATCGGACGAACGCTGGCTTAGGCGGCTACAGTCATGCCTAGGAGGTAATACTCATCTTCTTCTGTATTCCTCCTTTGTTTCAGCCCCAGTTTACTTTTTGTCTTAGTAACTCATTCAGTTTTGACATTTTTCTATGTTTCTCCCACTTTGCAGGCCTGGGGTTATGCCATGTTTGGTCTCTTCACTTTCAACCTTCGAGACAACACTGTTATGTTCCCAGATACTCTGAGATGGCGCCAGGGTAACAGGGATACCCATAATGAGCAGGCAGAGGGGGCTGATATGCTGGTGGAGCGCATGAGGCTGTATTTTGACAGATGGGAAGTTGTCCCTGCGTCCGCTGTCGCTTTCTTCCTATGGCGGAGTTTGGGCATTGACCATGTTCACGGGTTTGCCGGTATGAGGCTGTTGATGATCAGCCTTGGTGGGGGATGCTTCTACTTAGGAGAGAGAGTCTCTCGCCAGTAGGTTGGTGGCAGACTCGATGTCGTTGTTCCTCTAGACCCGCCGGCTCATATGTTTAACTCTTATGCTATTGCGGAGGAGGAGAGAGGGGACCTCATTATTATTCAGGATGCTTTTGACCATATGTCCTTGGAGGATGATTATCAGGACTTCCTTGCTCGTCTCATGCCCCGGTTGATCATAGAGGGTGATCAGGCTCAGGCCCAAAGGGTTATTCATGTCCCTTTTCGTCTACAGCTTAGACCAGCTTCATTCTCCTACAGCGTGGCTGAGGGAATAGAGAGTACCGAGGACCTTCCCGCCCAGTACGATGTGCCTGAGGGACTCGTACCTCCTGCTGACGCGACCATGGTATGATTTATGACCCTTCTTCTGTCATTTATGTCATTCTGCCATTTCATCTCTCTTGTTTATCATTTATCTGAAGATTCTGATATCTCTATTTTTTTCTTCTCAACAGGTGTCCATCGCTGAGTATAGAGATGTCACGGGACGGCTTGCCCAGTTTATGGCCTATGCCAAGAGGGTGAAGAGAGAGACTGCGGATCTCTTAGGCCGATTGGCTCTCTAGACAGCAGAGTCAGCTTCTTGCGGGAAGAGACCTCGGACTGATGAATGATCACGTGGCAATGGCGATGTCTCCTTTCTTTTGATGCCAGGTAGATAGGATCCCCTTTGTCCCCTCTTTTTGTTCTGGTGATGATGTACTTATTACCTCGGCGTAGGCGACGACAACTTTTTCTTCCTTTGGTTTGTACCTATGCAAAAGTTATTTCCTAACTCTAACACACAATACATTAGTTGATTTTAGTTTTATTCCTAACTGTGTAAATGGATTGACTCACGTCCGGTTTGTCAACCGAGGGGTAATTTTATGAGATGGATTCGCGTTGGGCCATTTGTATGTGATGTATGAACTGTTTCGGGTGAGTTTCTGGGGTGATTGAGACATGTTTTGACTTGCCGGGCAACCTGGGATTTGAGCAGAGTTGTTGCTATTCTGAACGGGGAGATGCCTCGTACGAGACATCAATGTCTCGTACGAGTCATCCTCTGAATCTGCGGCTGTTTCTCCATTTTCTTCGAGGATTTGGTGTCCAAACTTGTATATAAACACCTCTAGTCCGTCCTAGAATACCATGCAGCCTTAAATCAGTTCTGGGAACCTTTCTTTTGGAGTAAAATTCTCAACCTTTTGCTCCCAATGGCCCTAAGTAAGTCCGTCCCTTCATCAATAATTGTTGATGAGTTCTCCTTGGACTCAGAATTAGTGGAACGCTACAAGAATGACTTAGCAACGTTCTTTCGTTCATTCAATAAACCTCGCTAGAGAGATTCGTGGAGATGTTCGGTTTCAAGATTCTTTTCACCTTGAAGAATATAAAACCGGAATGGGACCTTTTAAAGGGAGTTGCACGCTTTTGGGATCCCTCGACTCATCTTTTAAACTTTTCACTTAATGAGATGGTCCCTACTGTAGAGGAGATGGCGGCTATTTTGGATATGCCGTTGTCCGGGGTGATTGCAATTCCCAATTGTGACAAGGTACCGGCGGAGTCTCTTAGGGACTCATTGAGTATTGGCCTTCCTGAGGCACAGAGTTATATTCATAACCGCTATGTCGATCTCTACTCTTTGCCTAGGAGATTTAAGGGTCGGGTGACTCGTGGTCACGGTGTGGATTCCCAGTGCTGCCTCTTGGCATTGTGCTTATTTCGAAGCGTACTTTTCATGAGCAAGTGTGGCATGGCGAACACGGAGCTCGTGGACATTTTTCTGCAAGCTAGAGGACGGGCCTTTAACATAATTCCTCTCATCTTGTGGGAGACCCTTCATGGTCTTGGTGAGTTACATCGAACCGGCTCTATGATTCGGGGAATCCATTATTGTTGACTATTTGGCTCAGAGAACATTTCAAATTGTTGGACTCTCCGATCGAGTATTCACCTTATGCTTTCCATAGGCGGAGACTGTTAGTGAAGGGTCTCACCATTGAGGAGTGGGCTCATCTTTTTGCTAAAGCGGAGACTAATGTTATTGCTTGGTGCCCATCCTTTTGGAAGGTGAGGAGGTTCGTAGCTAATACCCTTGGGTACGACAGGGTCGTCCTTCCGGGTTTGAGGGACTCCTCTTTCTATTTTGCTCGGAGGGTAATGCGACAATTCGGTCAACAGTAGGACACTTTCGTGTTAGGGGGACGACCTCAGAACATTTCTTTCATGGACTCAGAGTTCTCTACGAGCTTGGCTCGCGCTTGGGGGCAAGGCACCACTATGGATCGTTGGACCAATCTTCGTCATGGTGGAGGAAGCATCTATTTGTCGGACAAATACTTGGATTGGTTTCTCTCGGAACTCAGTCCCAACGTCGAAGGTATTGATGAGATCCGCCGCTCTCTGTTGGGGGACCAATTTGAACCTAGGTTAAATTTGAGGAATAAGGAAGCTAAGGAGGATCCTTCTAATGTCAGAGTAGATGCCACTCAAGACTTTTTGGATAGTGACTTTTATGAGAAGAGAGCAAACGAACTTCTTGGTAAATTCCAAACTCTGGATAGGCCTCATGTGTTTGCAAGACTGACTCCTTCGGTGTTCAGTAGACTTGATTTTCCTCTCGGTTTCGAGATACCTTGGTTCAAGAGGAAGTGTCGCGCCCCGGAAATTCCAAAAATCCATAAACATAAAATTTACATAATGTACATCTCCAAAATGCAAAATACCAAACCGGGCGCGTGAATTCAACTATAAACCAATACCAAGAAACAACACATCAACGAGATTATAACTCGGAGACTAGAAACAAACGCGGAAGCAAGAACAACTGTTAATAATATAAATTCCCAAAGGACAAAGTATATACATAACCCTGGACGACCACGACCTTTCAAACATATACAAAGAGGCTCTGAAGAGCAACTACCCCAAAGGCGATCAACCTGCTCAGAAGACTCCCGATACAACGGACCTCAAACGATACCACTTGCTTTCCTAGGGGGGGGTTAAGGAAAAACAATTTGAAACAAGAAACGGGGTGAGATAAAATCTCAGTAAGTTACTAAATGCATCTACATGGCATAATATCATGCAAATCAATTATATAACTGAGAAAGTAAATCATATAACAACAAATGAGAAAGTTCCCTATCGCCAACCGTCCCATACCAGTTGGAAATAACGACTAACTCATCATGCAGCACATAAGACTGAAATAAACACGTTACAAAAGATACTGAGCCAAGGTTTAAACCAAAGGATATAACAATTGCTGCGCAGCTTGAACCAATTCCAATAAACCAATCTTCGTGTTAGTATAAACAGCTGAAGACATCCAATCAACGTAGCAGCATAAGAGCTAAAGGAAACCAATCAACCCATCTTCATAGTAGCATAAAAGCTGAAGAGAAAACCCCGGTACCGGAACCAATAACAACAAGGGGACGATGACACACAGTCAAAGCCCAAAACCAATAGCTATAATGCTCACAAAGGGGCTAGCTTATCTCACATCCAAGGCCAATCTGGAGGAGGGTAATAATGGGGCAAAACAATGGTCAAGAATTATAATGGACTCAGCTCATTGCCATTATAATCTTTCACATTGCCCGAAACAAACACAAATACCAGCTGGGCTTTCAAATAAATGACAAGTAATAAATACTAGCTTAGATAAACAACTAGTGATTCCAAAGTAGAGAACCATACCAAATAATCACCATAAAGATGCAACGGTTACTCATGAAGAGTTTAACAACAACGATAACAAGAGTTTCTCATGAAGAGCACCACAACGATAAACGGAATTTCTCATAAGGAGCCCAACAACAATGATTATTAAAACATGATGATTCCATGATAAGGGACCATACCAAATACATCCTAAAGGTGATACCCACGAGTTACTCATAAAGAGCACAACCCAACGGTCACTCACAAATGGTACAAAGACTATTACCAAAATGACCCTAAACTTCTACTCATAAAGAGTACTATGACCAAGAACTCAACCATCTCTTTACACATGGAATTCCAAATAGAAAATCCGAATAAATGCACCTTAAGATTAATCAAAACCACAGGTACCCAATCACCATTTCACGCTTTACGTCCGTTCATAAACGAACCAATTCTAAATACCCCAAACGAACCCAAAAGGTTACACCTATTCATACATGAGCACAAACGGACCAAACCCAACACTTTGGTGTTCCATAACAACCCTCTAGGTACTAAGACTACACCTTGATCTTAAACCTCAACAATAAGACAACCATTATGATCTGGAACCATGCGGACAATAGAACCATTGCGTAGTACTTGAAAAGAGCTTTCCAACGATAGTTTACACGTCCAAAACGGAGTCCGGACGAAGAAGTTATGGCCTCCGGAAGATTGAACGTAAAACGGACAATTTTTATAAAGTGTTCGGCCGGACATTATGAAAAATCCCTGTTTTAGCTCCGAATTTCACTATTTTCTTTCTAAATCTTAGGAGTACCTATATATACTTCTATCCTAACATTTAAGGACAAGAAAACTCAATTCATGTGCCTCTAAAACCCAAATAACCCCAAAATTATTAAATAACATAAAACTACGTATCCAAAACAACAAATTCTAACTTGTATAGTGAAGTATAAAAATGACTTCTAAGCTTATAAAAGCTTTCTATAACAACTATAAACCAATTTTACTAAGATTTGAACATAGTCATAAATAATATAAAATTACACAAAATACCAATAAATTCCAAATAAATTCTAAATTTCCCACAAATCATCACATAACAACCCAAGCATCATAGATAGTAATTATGAGCATTAATATACAAAGAAGGGGGAAAGTAACTTACTTGGAAATTATGAAAGATGACGGAATTCAAATTTTCTTGGCTCTAAACGATCCTAGCAACGATCTATGCATTTTTCATAAAATGAGCAATAAGAAATAATGAAAGGAAGATGATCAAAAAGAAGAGAGAAGGAGGAGAGAGTTCTTACCTTCTCTAGCAACAATGGAGGAGAGAGAATGGATTGAGTGTGCTGGGAGAGAGAGGGAGGGGGTGGGAGGTTGAGATAAAAAGAAATGTTACACTTAGGGCCTCTCCTCCACTAACAACACAATACTCTTATACTCCCCTCTAACAACTAAGACCCAACACTCTACACTAGCACAAATAACCAATTAAATGCTAGGCATAAAATATTATGAAACACAAAATGCACACATAATTATTTAAATAAATAAATAATTTAAATAAATAAATAAGAAATAACTAAATAATTAAATATTTATTACTAAGAAAATAGAGGCGGGTTTTCGGGTCGTGACATTCACTCCTCCTTAAAAGAAAATTCGTCCCGAATTTTTAAATTACTTACCCGAAAGATCAAATAGCCACGGATACGCTGGTTCCGTCACTTCCCGAATTTCTCAATCATCCAATTTAAACCATCATATGGTAACCTTAAATAATGCTTACAACATAACAACCTCTCGTACTTAACTTCCTTCAATCGTTACCTTGACTACTAATTAGAATCCATATTCTAAATCGAAGAATCCAAATTGCTCCTAAACATAACTCTCGAGATACTACAAGCTTATCTCATTTCATAAACATAATTACACTGCAAGGATACTTCCATTTGTAAACCGCATACTTAGTATTACTTCCCAGAAATTCAAACATTAAACCATCTCAAGCTTAATCAACTTCTTAAAATAGGGAAAGCTAAAGAAATTTTCCATCCTCATAATATTCACCAAAGTGGCTATATCTCCAAGGATTTCCATTATAGTGCTTTCACCTTAGATGGCACCTTAAATTAGAGGTACAATGTAAGCCCAAAATTTTAATACAAAATGTTTACTTAAATCCACGCTATAATTTCATCATCACATTACTCCAAATCTTTGAAAGCCTAAAACAGTTACAAATACCCAGTAGTCCGTAAAACAACCCAAATTTTACCTTCACGAGATTTCCTCTAACTCCCATTTAAATTAATAATCCGTGCTTGAACACCCCACAGGAATTTAGCAAATCCTAAATCTTCAATGGCTAACCCACGTTAGTCTTTCACGTATACATTTATCAATTCGATGATACTTAGGCTCGATTTTTACTACCATCATAATAAACATATTAGCTAATCACAGTCCAACCGACCCAATACTACATCATAGTATTCTTTAATATGCCCAAGTGTCTGTACCCAACTTTCCTTACCTACCCTTAATCCAAAACGAGAAACGCCACCAAGAAGGGATTTAGAACCATAAAACAACCATTTAACCAAAACTCAAAATGCCTTCAATATAGTTCGAGAAATTATTACTCTCTCAAAATGTGTCTAGTCCTTCAAACTTAACGCGCTTATCATCATTAATGATTATAACTTCCACAATATACTCATAACTCGTATTGCTTTAACTCAACTCCATTCATGTACTAAAATGATTCCAAAAGTATAATAACTCAACTTCTTAATATCACTTATAATAAACTATGTATTTCCTCATACTAAACAATTCCGATGCACTCACGTAGATATACTAAAAGTAAAGAAAAATCCCCTATCGAGAAATTCTCAAATTGAATCTTTAACTCTTTTAACCCAACCTATACCATACGTCCACCGATTCACCTATCAGTATTGTAGCTTATATTAACTCATCATATAACCCAAGTTCCCTATCGATCAAGCGACATATTGCCCCCAATATAAATTATACCCAAGACTTCAAAATTAATATTGCCAACAGAATAAGCTAAATTCCCAGCACAACCTTATAATAAAGATTTTCTGATTTTTAATATAGAACCTGAACATTATATATACTTAGTATGCTCCTAAACAAAGTCAAACATACTAATATAGAAATATTCACCACCCTATCGATGGCACACAAGAAATTCGTAGAATGTAGAAAGCTAAACCATACCACTTAACTCATCAATATCCCGCATAGGTGACATAGCTAAATACCCTACACATACCAGTAGCAATCATGAAATTTCGTACTCGAGAATACAGCTCAACATAAATCACTTAATGAGAAAAAACATACGAATATAGCACAAGACATTTCCACTTTACGAAATAGGTACGTCCAAGCCTTCAAAACTCGCACTCTCGATTCCCAAACCAACTAACCCCAATGGAACCAACACTATTGACACCAATCCTATACTTGATATACCACAAGAGAAGAAACACTCGACGTCAATATCATGACTCATAACTCAACCACTTCTACCTTAACCTCATCTTCAAGAAAACTTAGTTTTCTAAACTGCTCAAAATTATAACACCCAAGTACTGAAACCTATTCAATATCAGAGTTCTTATTCTCTTTCAAGATCTAAAACCATTGCTCTGATACCAACTGTCGCGCCCCGGAAATTCCAAAAATCCATAAACATAAAATTTACATAATGTACATCTCCAAAATGCAAAATACCAAACCGGGCGCGTGAATTCAACTATAAACAAATACCAAAAAACAAGACCTCAACGAGATTATAACTCGGAGACTAGAAACAAACGCGGAAGCAAGAACAACTGTTAATAATATAAATTCCCAAAGGACAACAGTATATACATAACCCTGGACGACCACGACCTTTCAACCATATACAAAGAGGCTCTGAAGAGCAACTACCCCAAAGGCAATCAACCTGCTCAGAAGACTCCCGATACAACGGACCTCAAACGATACCACTTGCTTTCCTGGGGGGGGGGGTTAAGGAAAAACAATTTGAAACAAGAAACGGGGTGAGATAAAATCTCAGTAAGTTACTAAATGCATCTACATGGCATAATATCATGCAAATCAATTATATAACTGAGCAAGTAAATCATATAACAACAAATGAGAAAGTTCCCTATCGCCAACCGTCCCATACCAGTTGGAAATAACGACTAACTCATCATGCAGCACATAAGACTGAAATAAACACGTTACAAAGGATACTGAACCAAGGTTTAAACCAAAGGATATAACAATTGCTGCGCAGCTTGAACCAATTCCAATCAACCAATCTTCGTGTTAGCATAAACAGCTGAAGACATCCAATCAACGTAGCAGCATAAGAGCTAAAGGAAACCAATCAACCCATCTTCATAGTAGCATAAAAGCTGAAGAGAAAACCCTGGTACCGAAACCAATTACAACAAGGGGACGATGACACACAGTCAAAGCCCAAAACCAATAGCTATAATGCTCACAAAGGGGCTAGCTCATCTCACATCCAAGGCCAATCTGGAGGAGGGTAATAATGGGGAAAAACAATGGTCAAGAATTATAATGGACTCAGCTCATTGCCATTATAATCTTTCGCATCGCCCGAAACAAACACAAATGCCAGCTGGGCTTTCAAATAAATGACAAGTAATAAATACTAGCTTAGATAAACAACTAGTGATTCCAAAGTAGGGAACCATACCAAATAATCACCATAAAGATGCAACGGTCACTCATGAAGAGTTAACAACAACGATAACAAGAGTTTCTCATGAAGAGCACCACAACGATAAACGGAATTGCTCATAAGGAGCCCAACAACAATGATTATTAAAACTAGGTGATTCCATGATAAGGGACCATACCAAATACATCCTAAAGGTGATACCCACGAGTTACTCATAAAGAGCACAACCCAACGGTCACTCACAAATGGTACAAAGACTATTACCAAAATGACCCTAAACGTCTACTCATAAAGAGTACTATGACCAAGAACTCAACCATCTCTTTACACATGGAATTCCAAATAGGAAATCCGAATAAATGCACCTTAAGATTAATCAAAACCACAGGTACCCAATCACCATTTCACGCTTTACATCCGTTCATAAACGAACCAATTCTAAACATCCCAAACGAACCCAAAAGGTTACACCTATTCATACATGATCACAAACGGACCAAACCCAACACTTTGGTGTTCCATAACAACCCTCTAGGTACTAAGACTACACCTTGATCTTAAACCTCAACAATAAGACAACCATTATGATCTGGAACCATACGGTCAATAGAACCATTGTGTAGTACTCGAAAAGATCTTTCCAATGATAGTTTACACGTCCAAAACGGAGTCCGGACAAAGAAGTTATGGCCTCCGGAAGATTGAATGTAAAACGGACAATTTTTATAAAGTGTTCGGCCGGACATTATGAAAAATCCCTGTTTTAGCTCCGAATTTCACTCTTTTCTTTCTAAATCTTAGGAGTACCTATATATACTTCTATCCTAACATTTAAAGACAAGAAAAACTCAATTCATGTGCCTCTAAAACCCAAATAACCCCAAAATTATTAAATAACATAAAACTACGTATCCAAAACAACAAATTCTAACTTGTATAGTGAAGTATAAAAATGACTTCTAAGCTTATAAAAGCTTTCTATAACAACTATAAACCAATTTTACTAAGATTTGAACATAGTCATAAATAATATAAAATTACACAAAATACCAATAAATTCCAAATAAATTCTAAATTTCCCACAAATCATCACTTAACAACCCAAGCATCATAGATAGTAATTATGAGCATTAATATACAAAGAAGGGGGAAAGTAACTTACTTGGAAATTATGAAAGATGACGGAATTCAAATTTTCTTGGCTCTAAACGATCCTAGCGACGATCTATGCATTTTTCATAAAATGAGCAATAAGAAATAATGAAAGGAAGATGATCAAAAAGAAGAGAGAAGGAGGAGAGAGTTCTTACCTTCTCTAGCAACAATGGAGGAGAGAGAATGGATTGAGTGTGCTGGGAGAGAGAGGGAGGGGGTGGGAGGTTGAGATAAAAAGAAATGTTACACTTAGGGCCTCTCCTCCACTAACAACACAATACTCTTATACTCCCCTCTAACAACTAAGACCCAACACTCTACACTAGCACAAATAACCAATTAAATGCTAGGCATAAAATATTATGAAACACAAAATGCACACATAATTATTTAAATAAATAAATAATTTAAATAAATAAATAAGAAATAACTAAATAATTAAATATTTATTACTAAGAAAATAGAGGCGGATTTTCGGGTCGTGACAGGAAGAGGGATGACAAGGCGGATCGTGGTCAAGGCTCTACTAAGCTAAGGAAGAAATAGATCCTTAGGAGTATCAAGAGATTGCTTAGATAGACCAATGCTTGGATTTTTAGTATTTTATTTATTTTCTTTTGCAAGTTGGTATTCATGTTGGAAATTTTCATATTGCTTTCTTGAAATGCATTCAATAAATAAGAAGACAAGATTTTGATTTTATTTATTGAATAGACCGGACCAAAAGGCTGCCTACGTTCTCCTTTTACGTCAATTAAATAAGGAGCTCAGGTCATCGTAGTTCTTGTTTAAGAAAGAGAAAAATATGTCTGTTGATTGACATGTCTCGCACGAGACATAGGTGTCTAGTATGAGACTGTCCCCTATTTTTTATTTTTTTTTATATGCACACCCTGATTTTTGCCTAGACCACCCTTTCAGGTTTTCAATCTAGTGGGATCCTTTTCTCGTGCTCTCTGCCCTAATTTTTGCCTAGGCCTCCCTTGCGGGTTTTCAACCTAGCGAGCTTTCCTCTTTTCTTTTGAAATAGGTGTTGGGTATGCCCACATATATCTCAGTTTTAGTGTAATAGGATTTATTAGATTTGATTGATCCATCACCTAAGTTCTATTTCATGGACTTTAGACCCACATGTAAGAAGTATTTATACTTCATTTTTTAGGTTGTCCATTGTTATAGAATAGACTTAGAAATAGGGCAAAAAGATCAAGATTCAAGAAAAATCACTCAGTGAGTTTGAGCCGCGCATATATGCCTCCTGCGCCACGCGCCATGCACCTTTCTTTATTCGCGCCATGCGCCTTTCCGAGCGCGCGCATAAGGATTTCTTCCTAGCTATGTTACGCGCCTCTACGCCTCTTGGCTCAACGCGCCTCTTGGCTCAACGCGCCTCAAAGTGTTTATTCAACACTCAGTGATTTATTGAAGATTCAAAGACTTGAAGAGAATTCAAATTACGCCAATGATCCAACAGTGGTTAAAAGATGCATATGCGCCTAATCTATTGACACGTGTCCACAATGGTCACATTTATGTTGAGTGTCAAAATGGCCATAATATATGCATGCTCCAATCAACGAGCGACAGCACATCTTATCCACAAGGATCTCCAACGGCTAGTTTTTGGAAGTTTACTATAAATACCCCATAACTTCAACATTTTGAAGTTGCTGAGTTTTGCTATGAATTTCAATAATTTCTCTCTCAAAGCATTTGTTGAAGATTTGAAGATTGCCTTTGTTTTTCCAGAATTCCTCAAGAACATCTTCATACCTTCATCCTTAGCCCAGATCTTCAAGCTATAACACTTTAGTTTTATTGTGCTCAAAATCATAAAGATCTAAAGAGCCTTGATACTAAAATCACACACGCACCTCTTTAAGTTTGATCACTTAGATCCTTCTTTTAGAGATACACCGGTTATTGTTTTGGATTTGTTCATTCATAGAATATTAGATCTTGAGTTAGTGTAGAAGCTCAAAAGTTGTAATTTGTAACACTCACTCATTATATAAGATCTCCATTAGAAATCTAAGACTAACCATCTTGGTAGAGGACGTAGATCTTTCATTGATCGAACATCGCCAAATAGCTTGTGTTATTATCTTGTCATTTACTTTCAAGTTATTATCTGCACTCACTATTTGCTTGTTTACTCATTGTAGATTGATTGAACTGAATTGTGTTGTGTTGTTAACTCATTTGTCTTAGTTCCTTATTTCACCCACTTTGAGCCAAAATACTTAGAGTGTGTGTGCGTCCCCTTCATCATACTTTGCGCCTATTTACATTACTAAATTCCGCTGTGCATTTCACTCACTCACTTAGGCGCATATCATAACGCTTATTTGATAAAGTGCGCATTTGCAATTGAGTTTATCAAGGGTACGAAAAGAATTTTAAAACAGCTATTCACCCCCCCTCTAGCTATTTTTCATACCCTTGTTTCCCTTTGGGACCAACAAGTGGTATCAGAGCAAACACCTTTATAAAACATTTTCGTTTTTCAAGCTTAACAGCTTGGGTGCCGATTCTAAATGGCAAACTCAAAACCTATGGCAACTGTAAACTACACTCACGTTCTGGTCTTTGATGAAGATCATTTTGACGTGTGGAAATTCAGCATCTTAACTCATCTCAACTCAATCGATGAAAGACTTCATGACACCGTGGTTTATGGACCTTACATTCCTATGAAAGCGAATCCAAATCCGCGCACAAATGCTGTTCAACCAACCGTCAAGAAACCAAAAGAGGAATGGACTGAGGAAGAAACAAGAAGAGTTGCAAATGATGGCAAAGCAAGAAACATACTTCTAAGCACTCTAAGCACGGCTATGAAACAACAAGTCATGCATTGTGCTACCGCCAATGAGCTATGGGATGCTATTGAAGAGAATATTGAAGAAGACACAGTCTGCAAGGAAAACAAGAAATATGAAGTACAAAAGAGATTCAACAATTTCTCTCAACTCCCCGGTGAAACTTTAAGACAAACTTATGAACGCTACTGTGAAATTATAAATCTATGTATTTCACTTGGCATGAAGTTTTCTAACAAAGATTTGAATGTCAATTTTCTCCAAGCCTTTAGATCAAGATACCTACATAAATCTAGCGCTCTTGAAGACGCAGGAACTTTAGACGTTTGGACTTTAAGGAACCTTTATGCAAATCTCAAGGTTTATGAGCTCAAACTCCAACGAATCAGCGAAACTGAAGGAAAGAAATCTATGGCTATGGTGGCGCACAGAGAAGCTGCGCCTGCACCTGCGCCTGCTCCTGCGCCTACTCATGATGAGAAAAGTTCTGATCCCAAAATTTCTACTTCTGAGCTATTGGACATGGACGATGAAGACTTCGCTCTATTTGCGAAGAGATTCCAGAAGTTTAGAAAATTTACCAAGCCCGGCTCAACCAGCAAATTTCAAGGATCTACCAGCAGAGCTCCTCCAAAGTTCACGAGGAGCAGTGACTCAAAAAGAAAAGAAGACCTTCTTTGTTTTAATTGCAGGAAACCAGGACACTTTGCTTCAAGCTACCCAACTCCAAAATTTGAATATATGCAGAAGAAGAGCAGCCATACTCCCAAGTTCACTCCCAAATTCACTCGACACAAGGGAATGGTTGTGGAAGAAGAAGCACCAGCAAATGAGCAGACACTTGGATTGAAACAGACTCAGATGAGAGCGATGAAGATTCCGATGATGGACTCGTTTGTTTGATGGCAAATGATGATGAAGTTGATACTTATGATTCTGATGATGACTTCTCCAAGGATGTTCCTGATATGAATGCCTTGAATAAACCTATTAAGAAATCTGCAGCTTTTCAAGAAGTGAAAAGGAAGAAAGGACCAACCATCAGCGAGCTCGTTGAATAAGGATTTCTCACTCCGGCTCAAAGCGATGGTGGATTGTTATTCTCATGATGTGATCTTAGTGCAAGAAACAAGTTGAGAAAAGGAGCATACATTAGACCTCAAGTTAAACCAACTGCTCCAATCTCCAAAATCAATGATGATGAAGTGATTACTGAACAAGAAAAATTGTTCAAAAAGGCTGAAAAGGTAATCACTAGATTTGATAGTATGAAGGAAGCTCTAGCACTATCATGTGATGAAATTTCCCAGCTTAAGACCGAGAAATCTCTACTTAAATCTGAACTCACCCTCCTTAAGGAGCAGATATAGAGCATGACTCCTCTTACTGTTAAAAACACGTTTCTAACAGAACAGAACTCACTTCTTAAAGTTCAAAATGATGAATTGGTTGCTCAAATTACTGATCTTAAAAAGATTACAAATGAGTGGTCTAATTCTCGTGTCACTATGGAGAATATATTTGAGTCCCAAAAAGTCAGTGGTGATAAAAGTGGCTTAGGATTCTCATCAACTAGTGACAACTTTAAATGTGATGTCTGCGCTGAAAGAGATAGTGACTTTACAAACCAGAAAACTTTTGAAATTCCCAAGGAAAAACATTCTAATTCAATGGGTAAAGGACAGGAAAAAGTCAAGAGACAAACATTCCATTATGTCTACCCAACGAAGCAATTTGGCAAAGCTAATGGGAAAGATATAGCTACAGATGAATCATCCTCTAGCAAAATCCCTCTTGAAATAAAGCGCGCTCCTTCTCCGAGTGCTCATTATGCACCTAGAAGCCACGTGCCTCATCGCCGTGCGCCTCCTAGCCATATGCGCCCTCTTAGATCAAGTGCTCTAAAATTTCAAAAGAAGGATTTTGTTAAGGCTAGTCCATCTGACTCAAAGAAGAATGCTATCCCAAAGAAAAGTAAAGAGTTTGTGAAAACTCATGTGATTGGTGGCTTTCATCATTGTTGCATTTGTGATTGTTCAGGACACAAGGCCGTGGAATGCCTTTTGCGATACACTCCCAATGCCAAAGGACGTAAAAACCCTAAGGTCAAGCAAGAGTGGGTTGTCAAAAGTTGCTAACCTTAGGACCCAAAAGGAATAAAGGGGACCTGCTTAAATGTTTATATTTCAGGTTCTTTGCTTCATGGCTGGATCTAAATCTAGAACATATGAATGGATTCTCGATAAAGGGTGTTCACGACACATGACTGGAGATGAATCCTTATTAGAAGATGTCCATGAAGAAAGAGGTCCCTCCGTAACATTTGGTGATAATAACAAAGGTCAAGTTGTAGCATATGGAAAGCTCAAGAAAGACAAAGTGTGCATTGAAAGAGTCTCACTTGTCGAAGAGATCAAGCACAACTTATTATCCATATCTCAATTCTGCGACAAAGGATTAGAATGCCATTTTACTTCAACGCAATGTCTTATCAAGAATGGCAAAACTGGAGCTATCTTACTCACGGGATATCGTAAGACAAACATTTATATTATTGATTTCCATGGTATGAACTCTAGTACTAATCTTTGTTTTGTAGTAAAAAGTGCGAGCGAAAATAGTTGGCTGTGGCACAAGCGCTTAAGTCACTTGAACTTCAAGTATCTATCTAAACTCAGCAGGAATAATCTTGTCAAAGGACTTCCCAAGGTTGCTGATCATCATGACAAAAAGTGGGCCGCGTGTCAACTTGGCAAACAACCGAAGCAGTCATATTCAAGCAACTCAAATCCTTCAACTACTAGATGTTTGCAATTGCTTCACATTGATCTATTTGGACCAGTTACCACCGCAAGTATTAGAAGAAACAAGTATACTCTAGTTGTGGTGGATGATTATTCAAGATATACATGAGTGGAGATGATGATTACAAAAGATGATTGTTATGATATTCTCACTACCTTATTTCGACTGCTCCAAACCCAAAAAGAAGATGACATCGTTAGTGTTCGATCCGACAATGGAATAGAATTAAAAAAAAACGGTGTTGCTCGATATTGTGAAGATCATGGGATAAATCACAACTTTTCAACCGCCGGATTCCCTCAACAAAATGGCGTTGTTGAAAGAAAGAATAGGACGTTGATTGAAGCGGGAAAGACGATGATAGCTGAAGCTAAATTGCCTAAGTACTTTTGGGAAAAAGCTATCAACACTGCATGTTTTACTCAACATCGTTCCCTCATCAACAAACTTTACAACAAGACTCCGTATGAACTTTGGCGTGGTAGAACTCCCAACATTGCATTCTTCAAGATCTTTGGTTGAAAATGTTATATCCTCTACAACGGAAACGAACATAGAGGTAAATTCTATGCCAAAGCCGACGAAGGTATTTTTGTTGGGTATGCCAAACACTCTAAAGCTTTTCGTGTTTTTAATAGATCTACTTTAGTGATAGTTGAATCTGTACATGTTATGTTTGATGAACATTCTCTCCTTGAGCCACATTTGGCTCCAAATGTTGCTGATGATTCTGTTGAGCTAAATGATACAGGTGCTCCTATTCATGTTGCGCCCACTCAAGATCAGAATCTATCAACAAAAGGAAATCCATCTACATCAAATGCGCCTAATTCAATTTATAATGCGCCTGGTAAATCCTCTATTGCGCCTCATTCCAATGATGCGCCTCATGATTCCTCTCACGTGCCTATTTCTACTGCTGCATCTGGTGTTAACCCAAATTTCGATTCTGAGCCAGTTCAACCCCCAAATTTTAATGACTTTGAATCTGGTGAAGATGTACCAATTGAAGACCTTCAAGTTACTATGACTCAACCTAACTTACCTCCTAATATTCGTGAAGTTAGAGGTCACCCAATTGCTAATATCATCGGTGATCTACAAGTTGGTGTTCGTACAAGGAGAGCTACAAATTTTGATGTTTACACTGCTTTTATCTCTCAAATTGAACCGAAGAAGGCCGATGAAGCGCTCCAAGATCCTAATTGGGTTGTTGCAATGCAAGAAGAACTCAATCAATTTGAACGATGTAAGGTTTGGACTCTAGTTCCAAGACCAAATGATCATGAAGTGATTGGTACGAAATGGGTGTTCAGGAACAAGATGGATGAGAATGGAACCATCACAAGAAACAAGGCAAGGTTGGTTGCATAAGGATATAGGCAAGAAGAAGGAATTGACTACGATGAAAATTTTGTGCCCGTAGCAAGACTTGAAGCTATCAGATTATTTCTAGCTTACGCCGCTCACAAGAACTTCAAGTTATATCAAATGGATGTGAAGAGCGCGTTTCTAAATGGTGAACTCCAAGAACAAGTCTATGTAGCTCAACCACCTGGATTTGAAGATTCTCAATTTCCAAATCATGTGTACAAACTCCAGAAAGCTTTGTATGGACTCAAGCAAGCACCAAGAGCATGGTACGATACACTATCCAAGTTTCTCATCGAAAAAGGCTTCACTCGCGGTAAAATCGATACAACTCTTTTCATTGCCAAACATAATGGTCATAAATTACTTGTTCAAATTTATGTTGATGATATTATATTTGGTTCTACTAATGAATTGTTGTGCAAGCGCTTTGAGAAACTAATTAAGAGCAAGTTTGAAATGAGCATGATGGGAGAACTCACATTCTTCCTCGGGCTTCAAATCAAGCAAATGAGTGAAGGCATTTTTATCAATCAAGACAAATACACAAAGGACTTAATCAAGAAGTTTGGACTTGAAAATGCTAAATCATACGATACTCCAATGGCCACCGGCAACAAACTCGACAAAGATCTGAAAGGTAAACGTGTTGATCAAACGCTCTATCGAGGTATGATTGGCTCACTCCTTTATCTTACTGCTAGTAGGCCCGATATTATGTTTAGTGTTTGTGTTTGTGCTCGTTATCAATCCGACCCTAGAGAAGAACACTTAATTGCTGTGAAACGTATTATAAGATATCTCTCCGGTATTGTTAACCTTGGACTTTGGTATACCAAAGATTCAAACTTTAAACTTGTAGGTTATTCAGATGCGGATTACGCAGCATGCACCATTGATAGGAAAAGCACTAGTGGCACTTGTCATTTCCTCAGATATCGACTTGTGTCATGGGCAAGTAAGAAACAAGCTTATGTATCTGTCTCAACAACTGAAGCCGAATATATCGTTGCGGGAAGTTGTTGCTGTCAAATACTCTGGATGAAGCAGCAATTGGTGGACTATGATATCATCGAAGAAAATTGTCCCATCTACTGCGACAATACATCAACAATTGCGGTTTCTGAAAATCCTGACATGCACTCAAAGACCAAGCACATCGACATCAAATATCACTTCTTCAAAGACCACGTGGAGAAAGGAAATATTCATTTGGAACACGTGGGAACCGACTATCAAATCGCCGACATTCTAACGAAAGCACTTGACGCGAAACGGTTCATATTTTTGAGAGGTGAAATGGGTATGATTGAACTCAACTAAATTCAATATAGTTTTGCCAATACTAATGATTTTATGTTTTGTTGAGTTATGAGTAAACTAGGTTCAAATGTTAAATCATTTCAAAGTTTCAAGAAAACTTCATGCGCCATAAGATTCTCTGTGCGCGCCTCACTATCCTGCGCGCCTAGCATCTCCTGCGCGCTTAGCATCTCATGCGCGCCTAGCATCTCATGCGCGCCTAGCATCTAATGTGCTTCAAACGTGTATCCGTGCTCAAACATCTCTGCGCGCCTATTACATAATGCTATCTATATCATTCTGCGCGCCTTGATGAGTAATGCGCCCCTTCATGCGCGCATTAACTATTGCGGCTCATTCAATGCTCAAACATTTAATTTCAATGATTGAACGTATTAAAGTTTCACAAGTATCAGGTATGATTGTTCTTATTTATTGTAGGAATCTATGTCTTTTGACATTCCTTTAATTGTTCAAGGGTACTTGTGCAATTAAATTTTTCCCTCGTTTTACGTTTTTCGAAAAACTTTATTTTCTGGGGATATATTTCTTGCACCCCAAACTTACACTAAAATAGATGTTTTTGGTGTTTGTGCAAAAATTAGTCAAAATTGCTCATACACTTAAAGGGAAAGTGGAGCAGTTTTTCAAAAACCCAAGATGTCACATCAATCGTACTTTGTGTCATTCAGCATTTAATGCCCTTCTAATCCCCAAAATCCCTCATAAATGCGCCGTACCTTTCTGTAATGATAAGCCGTTTTTCAAAATCCCTCATTAATGCACATCTTTTCAACTTCCCATCTTATTAAATTTTTGACCCTATTTTTTTCCCATATCAGTGCAAAATTTTAAACCTAACCTATATATATTCATCATCACCAACAACCTCTCCTCTTCCTCTCTCTCTCACCCGTCAACTCTCTATCTCTCTCTGCTCTCTCATTTCTTTCTCTCTCACTCACAGTCGATCTTCCTCACTTTCTCTCTATATATATTTCTTATATTTCTTCTTTTAATTCTCATATATGGGTCCTAAGAAAGCATCAACATCTACACAAGACGAAATGGTATGATCTCTTGAACCTTAATCTCCTTATTTTCCAGTTTTTTTTGTTCTTTCGCCATTTTCAAACCCGAGTTCGTTTTTCTTTGATTTTTCACGTTATGATTCTCCATTTTTTGATATCGTTTGTTTGGTTGTGTTCATTTAATGAATTCAAGTCTTTATAATCCAACATCTTTACGATTAATGCTTTCATCTTGGTGAATCTGAATTTTTGGTTTTCTAAACTTTTCAAATTTTCGGTTCTTCTTTTGTTCATTGTGCTTTCATTGTTGATTTGTTCATGTTTTTGTTTACATATTTAGATTCCTTGTTGTCATGCGGTCATTTTGATATATTATTTGTTTGTTTTGGTGAAGTTTCATGATTTTCGTGTTCTTGGTGTTCTTCGAGCATTCAAGGGTCGTTCTTCGTGTTCTTCGTCGTTCTTGCATGTTTTGGTTTCAAATTTTTTTTTAACTTGTTTTCGAAAATTTGCACTTTTTGATTCTCATTGCTTGCATATGTATGTTTGCATGTGTTTATGTGCTCTTGCGTGTTTGTGCTAAGTCAAAATTTTCACACGATATGCGCCTATATACATCTTTATGCGCCTAATTTCTTTTATGCGCCTGAATGCTTTCTGTGCCTCTACTTGTATATGCACCTAAATCATTCTGCGCCTAAAACCTTATGCGCCTAACTTTGTACTTAGTCAAATTTCGTTGTTTTAATTTTTCCTTAGTATTTACATAGAACCATAATATGAGCCTTGTAACCCTATGCACCTTTAAAATTTCATGCGCCTAATCCAATCATGCGCCTTGAATCACTATGTTTTTTGTGCGCCTGATTCTATTATGCGCTTCTCAATTCTTTACGCGCCTATGTTACTTTGATCATCTTATGTTTCTATGCGCCTCTGTCACTTCTAAAATCAATCAATGTTTATTTTTTTTCAGGACCTTGCAAATTTCAAACTCGAAGAAACTCTTGATCTATTAGACTATCTGGTGAAGTTATTGGAAGAGAGATCATTGAAACATTGCGAGTTGCTGGTTTGACTCCTTTATTCACAATGGATCAGACATTCTACTCTCCGCTCCTCGTCGATGAATTCTTTTCCACCGCTGTTCTAGTGGAAATAGACAATAATGGACGTACCCACTACAGAATTGAGGCTCGTGTGCAAAATATTAACATCCGTATCTCCTCTTCTATAATTCAAAATTTACTCGGTTTTCCATCTACGGGTGACGATCGAATTATTGGGCGTCCGATGACTTATTCTATTGACGATCAGAACAAGATGACTACTGCTCTTCTAAATATTCCTACACTTCAAAATAATATCAAAACCACTGAAATTCGAGATGGTGGAGAACTCTTGACTCATATAGCGCATTTAGTGGGAACTTCTATTGTATTCAAAACCAGGAACGTGAACCGATTCACGGTGGAACAATGGGAATACACCGCTGCCATCATGGCCAAGGAGAAGCTTTACTGGCCTCACATTTTGTTCAAAACGTTGCGTGAGCAGATTGACAAGTATGTGAAGAATAAGAATGATGGAAAGACCAAGTTCCGCTCTCACTGCCTTCTTCTCACAAAACTTTTTCTAACTTATCCTGAGTTAGTCAAATTTTTGAATGAGAACCCTGAGTACAAAATTGATGATGTTCCAACTTTTGGAAAAGCGAAATTGGATCTCAAAAAGCGCAGAAAGAATCCTGCAAAGCGCGCCAAGGGAATTCAGATCAAAATCGTTGAAGGCTTAGTCGATGAAGCAACCGAATCAGATGATGCGCCAGTTCTTAAAGACGCACTAATAAAGAAAAGCGCAGAAACTGCAAGCGCAAGTCAACACGCTGATCCCTTGCCAGGAGCATAGAAAAGCAAAGGAAAACGGGTGGTTGATGATCCTCCTCGTGCGCCTATCAAACGCACCAGATTTGAATCTGATGAAGATCGTGATCTAAGGCTAGCGCAGGAAGCCAGCAGACTTGAGGCTCAAAGGAAAAGAGAGGAAGATTTTCAAGCCAAGCAAGCTGCTGAGTTAGAGAAGCTAGAACGCAAGAAAGGCGCTAGTTCAAGCGCTGATGTTGAGAAAGGCCCTACTGTTCCTACGCCTACCCAGCGCGCGCCTACTCAACGCGCCCCCGCTCCCCATGCGCCTCAAGTCCTCAAAGTTCAAAAGACCAAAGTGTTAAGGGAACAACTCCATTCTGATCTTTTTGGCGATGATATTTCAGACATAGATGAACCATTTCAGGGGGAGCAAGAGACCATTCCTCAGCGCACTCCTTCTCCAGTTGCGCCTCCACCTCCTTCTGGACCAGATCTAATCACAACAGAAACAGTTGGTGATGAAACTGAAGATGACTATGCGTCTCCTACTCTTTCACCTCCTCATGCGCCTCAACCTCCTATTGCGCCTCTACAATCTGATACGCCCCAGTCAACCCCTGTGCCTCCTCCATCTGCTCTATATTTGAGTGAGGTACTTTCTATTCTTCAATCTTTGCAGTAGGGGCAAGCAAATTTAGAGCAAGGTCAAACGCAGATCAAGTCTTAATTTGAGCTTCTCACCTCAATGCTTACTGATCAATCTGAAGAAATTGCTGCCATTAAGGGGGAGATGAATTCACTCAAGGACAAACTTTCTGCTCCTACTCCTCCGGCGCAGACTCAGGTACAACCTCATTCTGATCAGGTGCAAACCACATCTTCTGTGCCTACTTTCATACCTCAGTCTGCTGCGTCTCAATCCAACATGAACGTGTTAGTATCAAAGTTGGATGTTTTGAAAGAATTGGTTGTTACTCACTTCACTGCTGCTCACTCAAGCTCAGACAGATGCGCCGATCACATTTCTTCTGACATTATCACGGCTCAAAATGCCATTGAAGCTCATCTTCAAATCTTAGAAGGAAATATTTCTCAGCAGCAGCAAATCACTCAGCGCTCCATTGATGAGTATCAAAACATCAATGTGACTCACTTGAGTTACATCAGAGACGGTGTCATTGCCACTCACTCTAGCGTCACTGACACTCAGGGCTTAGCGAACCGTAGTCATCAGCTCGCTAAACAGATTCAGCGCTCCGTTTCAGAGATCGTTGAAGGATTGAAGGACGACGACGCGCCTCCCAACCCTTAGTTTCTATTTTGATTGTAAGTTATTAGAATCTTTTGTGATAGAAACTACTCTTTTGTGTTAGTGATTTAGTGCTTACTTGTTTTAGCACCTTTTGTCTTTGTTCTATTCAAAACTTATAATCTGTAACTCCTACACCCCAAGTTTTAATGAGAACAATGCATCACTTATTATCAAACCTTGTTCACTCAAACTCCTTGTTTGTAGAACAATGAATATTGTTTAAATTCATATGCATCATATTGAATTGTTTCATACTTTCATGCATTGAGTTTTAAACTTGGTTTAAACACTTTTCAAAACTAAAATTCATATATCATTTTGAATGTGTTAAACTGTTGTTTCTATCTTTCCATATGTAATGTGTTATCCTTTTTGGAATAGATTAGAAATCTATATCTTGGACTACTGTGTGCATTAACTTGAGACATGAATTACCAATTTCATTCATTTGGACATGTTTTTATCAAGTATAATGTCTGTCCTTGATATAGCAGGTAATGGCATCAATCAAATAGGGGGAGATTGTTGGGTATGCCCACATATATCTCAGTTTTAGTGTAATAGAATTTATTAGATTTGATTGATCCATCACCTAAGTTCTATTTCATGGACTTTAGACCCACATGTAAGAAGTATTTATACTTCATTTTTTAAGTTGTCCATTGTTATAGAATAGACTTAGAAATAGGGCAAGAAGATCAAGATTCAAGAAAAATCACTCAGTGAGTTTGAGCCGCGCATATGCGCCTCCTGCGCCACGCGCCATGTGCCTTTCAGAGCGCGCGCATAAGGATTTCTTCCTAGCTATGTTACGCGCCTCTGCGCCCTTGGGTTTAGCGCACACATACTGTGCGCCTCTTAGCTCAACGCGCCTCTTGGCTCAACGCGCCTCTTGGCTCAACGCGCCTCAAAGTGTTTATTCAACACTCAGTGATTTATTGAAGATTCAAAGACTTGAAGAGAATTCAAATTACGCCAATGATCCAACGGTGGTTAAAAGATGCATATGCGCCTAATCTGTTGACACGTGTCCACAACGGTCACATTTATGTTGAGTGTCAAAATGGCCATAATATATGCATGCTCCAATCAACGAGCGACAGAACATCTTATCCACAAGGATCTCTAACGGCTAGTTTTTGGAAGTTCACTATAAATACCCCATAACTTCACTATTTTGAAGTTGCTGAGTTTTGCTAAGAATTTCAAGAATTTCTCTCTCAAAGCATTTGTTGAAGATTTTAAGATTGCCTTTGTTTTTCCAGAATTCCTCAAGAACATCTTCATACCTTCATCCTTAGCCCAGATCTTCAAGCTATAACACTTTAGTTTTATTGTGATCAAAATCATAAAGATCTAAAGAGCCTTGATACTAAAATCACACACGCACCTCTTTAAGTTTGATCACTTAGATCCTTCTTTTAGAGATACACTGGTTATTGTTTTGGATTTGTTCATTCATAGAATATTAGATCTTGAGTTAGTGTAGAAGCTCAAAAGTTGTAATTTGTAACACTCACTCATTATATAAGATCTCCATTAGAAATCCAAGACTAACCATCTTGGTAGAGGACGTAGATCTTTCATTGATCAAACCTCTCCAAATAGCTTGTGTTATTATCTTGTCATTTACTTTCAAGTTATTATCTTCACTCACTATTTGCTTGTTTACTCATTGTAGATTGATTGAACTGAATTGTGTTGTGTTGTTAACTCATTTGCCTTAGTTCCTTATTTCACCCACTTTGAGCCAAAATGCTTAGAGTGTGTGTGCGCCCACTTCATCATACTTTGCGCCTATTTACATTACTAAATTCCGCTGTGCATTTCACTCACTCACTTAGGCGCATATCATAACGCTTATTTGATAAAGTGCGCATTTGCAATTGAGTTTATCAAGGGTACGAAAAGAATTTTAAAACAGCTATTCACCCCCCTCTAGCTATTTTTCTTACCCTTGTTTCCCTTTGGGACCAACAATAGGCGACAAACTCATGAATAGTACCTCTTCAGCTTGTCCAAGTTGACGGGCTTCGGCAGTTGATCTCCATCTAGGTCTGCGAGTTGTACCACTCCTCCGGAGAATACCTTCTTGACTATGTAGGGGCCTATCCATCTTGGTCCCCACTTTCCCATAGGATTGAATGGTCTAGGACGATGTTCACGCAGGATAAGGTCCCCTTCTTTGATGCTTCTGGATTTGACTTTCTTGTTAAAATCTCGGGCCATTCTCTGTTGATACGCTTGGATATGCTCAGTGGCTCGGAGTCATTGTTCATCTAGCAGGGCTAGTTGTTCATAACGGCTGTCTAACCATGCGACTTCGTTCACTTGGTTTTCCAGGAGAACCCTTAGTGATGGTACTTCTAGTTCGATTGGTAGCACTGCTTCCATCCCATAGGCTAGGGCGTATGGGGTTTCACCAGTGGCAGTACGGATTGAAGTGTGGTAGCCCCAGAGTGCAAAAGGTAGTTGGTCGGGCCAGTCTCTGCTAGTCTTAGCCATTTTCCTAATGATGGTCTCAATGGTTTTGTTAGCAGCTTCGACTGCTCCATTGTTTGTGGTCAGTACAGTGACGACTTATGTCTCTCTATTTTGTACTCTGCAAGTAGTTGGTCACATTCTTTCTCAAAGTGCGTGCCATTATCAGATATCCTCATGAGGTACCCCGTATTGGCATATAAAGTTGGTCTTAATGAACTTAGCCACCTTTCTGGTATTCAAGACTTTGTAAGATTGAGCTTCGATCCACTTAGTGAAGTAATCAACGGCGACTAATACGAATGAGTGTCCATTATGACCTGTCGGTGAAACTTTGCAAATGACGTCTATTCCCCATGTAGAAAATGGCCAAGGGGACGTCATGGGGTATAACACTGACGGTGGTGCGTGTTGTAAGTTGGCATGTATCTGGCACTTGTGGCATTTCTTAACCATGTTGGTGCAGTCGGCTTCCATTATGGCCCAATAGTATCCTAGTCGGATGATTTTCTTTGCTAGCATATTGCCATTCATGTGAGTTCCACAGACTCCTTGATGGACTTGGTCCATGATTTCTACGGCTTCGTTTTTGTCGGCACAAAGTAGACACTACTCGTGGTGTTTCTTGTAGAGGCGATCACCTATAATAACAATTGAGCGGCAAACCGTTTGAGGGCTATATTCGCTTTAGGTGATGCGTCTGATGGAAATGTTCCATCTAGGAGGAAATGCCATATATCATGATACCAAGGTTTATTGTTCAAGGTATTCACGGAAACAGAGCCATACTCTTCTTTGCAGTCGTGCAGGTCGATGATTGAGTAATAAGCAGGGGTCGTTCGCCCCATGACTTTGAAGGTTTTAACCTCAGTCCATTCGGGAATCTCCACAAGTGATGCTAGCATGGCTAGCGAGTCTGCTAAGCGGTTCTTATCTCTAGGAAGATAGTAGAAAGTGACTTCTTTGAACTGTCTGTCCAAGTCTTGGAGATGGTCGTTATATTTCTGGAGTGTAGGATCTTGTACCTTCCATTTCTTGAGTGACTGATAGATTATAAGTTGTGAATCTCTGTACACTTCTAGTTCGGTCACATTTATTTCTAAGGCTGCTTCAGGCACCGCTATGCAAGCTTCGTACTTGGTAATATTGTTAGTAGCCTCAAAGTCAAGGCGTATTGCAAGTAGAGTGTAGAAATCTAAGGGATATACTAGTAACATGCCAATGCCATATCCCCATTTATTGGCTGCGCCATCGAAAAATAATTGCCATTTATTTTCTGCTATTGTCATGATGTCCTCATCAGGGAATCGCGGGTCTTCCCCCTTCGCTTCATCACATGGAAATTTGGCTAAATGATCCGCAAAGACTCTTCCTCTCACGGATTTATGTGTGATGTAAGTGATATCGTACCCCGCGAGCATGAAGTACCATTTGGCTATCCTAGTGGAGACATGCGACTTCTCGAAGATGTACTTCATTGGGTCCATTTGGGCAATCAGTTGTATAGGAAACGCTTCCATGTATGCTTTAGTCTCTCAACCACCCATACCAGTGCAGCACACGACTTTTCTAATGCAGAGTAATTCAGTTCACCCCCTTGGAAGCGACGGCTGACAAAGTACACGGCGTTTTCTTTCTTCGAATCGGGTTGCTCTTGTGCTAGCATAGCCCCTAATGCAATATCATTGACAGTGAGGTACAAGGTCAACGGTTTCTCTTTATGCGGTGGAACCAACTAGAGGATTTACTAAGTACTCCTTGACCTTTTCGAAGGCTTGTTGGCACTCTTCGGTCCATTCTAGGGATGCATTCTTCTTGAGGAGCTTAAAAATGGGCTCGCACATCGTCGTGAGTTGATTAATGAAACGACTAATGTACTGAAGGCGACCCATAAATCCCTTGACTTCTTTTTACGTCTTAGGTGGAGGCATGTCAATGATGGCTTTGATCTTAGCGGGGTCTGATTCTATACCACGCTCAGTGACCATGTACCCAAGGACCTTTCCTTTCACTACCACAAATGTGCACTTGGCCGGATTAAGTCTCATCTTGTGGTGTCTCAACCTCTCAAAGATCTTTCTGAGGTCGACAAAGTGCTGTCCATCGGAGCCTTTGGAGTGTATGATCATGTCATCAACGTACACCTCCATTTCTTTATGTATCATGTCATGGAACAATGCAGTTATAGCTCTCTGATAAGTTGCTCCGACATTTTTGAGTCCGAATGGCATGACCGTGTAACAGAATGTCCCCCAAGGTGTGGTGAACGCTGTTTTGTGTTGGTGCTCCTCGGCCATGGAGATCTGGTTGTAACCGGCGAATCCATCTACGAATGAACGGACTTCGTATTTCGCGGGTATTGTCAACGAGCATGTCTATATTGGGAAGAGAAAAATCATCTTTCAGAGATGCTCTGTTGAGATCACGGAAATCAACACAGACTTGGACTTTTCCATTTGCCTTGGAAACCTGCACAGTATTAGCCAACCAGGTTGGATACTCTATCACTTTGATGAACCCAACACTCAGGAGTTTCTCTATCTCTTGTTTGACTTGTACCGACCACTCTGGCTTAATTCTGCGGAGTTTCTGTTTGACTGGCTTTGAATCGGGAAGCAGCGGTATCTTGTGCTCAACAATCGAGTTGGCTAGCTCCGGCATATCTTTGTAGGACCAAGCGAACACATCCACGAATTCTCGTAGAAGAGCTATGAGGTCTTGTCGGTCTTCCCCTTGAAGAAACTGCCAATCTTGGTCTCTTTCGGATCATCGTCCGTCCCCAGATTAACTGTTTGCATTTCTTCGGCATCAACAGGACCATTTCCGCCATGAAGACCTACTTGCTTATTAATTTGTTTTAAGATTTGTTCATTTTCTTGATCTATCTCGTCATATGACTCATTATTATCTAATTCGTTAGAGTTATTATTTAATTCATCATTTAGGACGCTGGCAATCTCAGGATACTCAGAAAGATCTATTTTTTCATTAAGAAAGTAGGGAAATACATGTTCCGCAATGGCATCCAAGTCCTCTTGGGTGAGCTCATCGGTAGCGGTATCTGACTCTAAGGTAAGAGTTACAAATTTCCTTTCTCTATGGGGATGGGGAGTACATCCTAATTCTTTGATCAGGAAGTCTTCGCTTGCTAAGGGTCCCCCAGTTGTATACCAATTCTGGATAGGCTCGTCACTCTTCTTGATGAGCTTGGTATAGTCTTGGTTCGGAGCGTCCCCCTTGTCTATTGCATTAATCTGAGTGTCCTATAGCTTGCAAAGGTTGAGAAATTGGCGCAGTAGGTCTTCTCCCAACACAAAATCCCACTCACTGAATGCTTCGGCCTTGGTACACCCTAATTCTCAAGGTAGCCACGAGAATTGCATCGGTTCTGTTTTCAAGTGAGTATAGATCACAGTCACCGAAGATTTCAAAGCCCGGTTGGTGCTTCCCCCTATGGTCGATCCATGGTTCAGGGAACATGAGGTATGGCAAGTTTTTCCCTTTGCACATAAAGTACCCATTTAGAGTCTTTCGATAGGGCGGTGCCAGTGGCACAATGTATGAAGTCCAATCCCTTTCATCTTTAGGGATGCCCTTGAGTGGTGACACATACTGATGGAGATTAATATAAGAAGATATTTTAGGCTTTATTTTAATTATTATTGTTATTTTTATTGTTATTTTCGGATTTATATTTAGATAGGAGATAATATCATTTATAGAAGTAGATTTATGATATATTTTGATGTTTTTGAGTTGTAATAGGTTACTATATAGGTTAGGGTTATTTTTAGGAGTGTTTGACTTGTTTTCCAAGTCGTAGGAGTCTTATAAAAATAGGGTTAATGTTAATTCCGAAAATCAGTTGTTGATTAATAAAATTTGAGTATTGAACGTTGTTCTTTATTCCCGAAAGTGGATTTCTTCCCTTTTGATGCCAATTTCCTAGTATTCTTCGAATCAATGGGTTATTGAAGGCTATTCTTCCGGCATTGTTGAGAACAATCAACGGATCTATAGTGTTTATCTCTATTTATTTCTTTTATGCTTCCGCTTGCCTACATCATTTGGTAATCAGAGCCTAAACCAGGAATTCGGTTGAGGTACTCGTTTCTCATTTTTTTTTCTCTCTTCTTTCAAAAGAAAAAAAAAAACGAAAAAAATGTCTCCTCTTTCATGGCCTTTCATCGAATCTAAGACTATTAATATTTTCATCGATTGGTCAAAACCTCCAATTTATGATAAGTGTTCTTGCAAAAGTTGTCAATCTGACAATATTTTGCCCGTAGTCAACACAACTACTCCACAACCTCTAGTTTATTCCTTTCTGTTGATCTATGATGAAGAAACTGATACTCATTAGTTTAACGATCCATTTGATATTTCTCAATCGAAGACAAAAATTTCAAGTTATATAAAAGATTTATTGCTACAGCAATTTATCATGTTGTATTAGGCTGATTGGATGGATATAATCACTCAAGTTGGCAAGTTCAAAGTTCGTCAACTATTTGAAGGTTTTCAGATTCTAATGTTAAGACTCAATGGAAGGATACTCTTGTTACATTTTCTTTTTCCGCTGCTACAAATTCAATTAAAAACCGTTCCAAATTCGAAGACGAATTTTTCGAAGCCGAGGAGAATGATGGAGATTAATATAAGAAGATATTTTAGGCTTTATTTTAATTATTATTGTTATTTTTATTGTTATTTTCGGATTTATATTTAGATAGGAGATAATATCATGTTTAGAAGTAGATTTATGATATATTTTGATGTTTTTGAGTTGTAATAGGTTACTATATAGGTTAGAGTTATTTTTAGGAGTGTTTGACTTGTTTTCCAAGTCGTAGGAGTCTTATAAAAATAGGGTTAATGTTAATTCGAAAATCAGTTGTTGATTAATAAAATTTGAGTATTGAACGTTGTTCTTTATTCCCGAAAGTGGATTTCTTCCCTTTTGATGCCAATTTCCTAGTATTCTTCGAATCAATGGGTTATTGAAGGCTATTCTTCTGGCATTGTTGAGAACAATCAACGGATCTATAGTGTTTATCTCTATTTATTTCTTTTATGCTTCCGCTTGCCTACATCATTTGGTAATCAGAGCCTAAACCAGGAATTCGGTTGAGGTACTCGTTTCTCATTTTTTTTTTCTCTCTTCTTTCAAAAGAAAAAAAAACGAAAAAAATGTCTCCTCTTTCATGGCCTTTCATCGAATCTAAGACTATTAATATTTTCATCGATTGGTCAAAACCTCCAATTTATGATAAGTGTTCTTGCAAAAGTTGTCAATCTGACAATATTTTGCCCGTAGTCAACACAACTACTCCACAACCTCTAGTTTATTCCTTTCTGTTGATCTATGATGAAGAAACTGATACTCATTAGTTTAACGATCCATTTGATATTTCTCAATCGAAGACAAAATTTCAAGTTATATAAAAGATTTATTGCTACAGCAATTTATCATGTTGTATTAGGCTGATTGGATGGATATAATCACTCAAGTTGGCAAGTTCAAAGTTCGTCAACTATTTGAAGGTTTTCAGATTCTAATGTTAAGACTCAATGGAAGGATACTCTTGTTACATTTTCTTTTTCCGCTGCTACAAATTCAATTAAAAACCGTTCCAAATTCGAAGACGAATTTTCGAAGCCGAGGAGAATGATGGAGATTATATAAGAAGATATTTTAGGCTTTATTTTAATTATTATTGTTATTTTATTGTTATTTTCGGATTTATATTTAGATAGGAGATAATATCATGTTTAGAAGTAGATTTATGATATATTTTGATGTTTTTGAGTTGTAATAGGTTACTATATAGGTTAGAGTTATTTTTAGGAGTGTTTGACTTGTTTTCCAAGTCGTAGGAGTCTTATAAAAATAGGGTTAATGTTAATTCCGAAAATCAGTTGTTGATTAATAAAATTTGAGTATTGAACGTTGTTCTTTATTCCCGAAAGTGGATTTCTTCCCTTTTGATGCCAATTTCCTAGTATTCTTCGAATCAATGGGTTATTGAAGGCTATTCTTCCGACATTGTTGAGAACAATCAACGGATCCATAGTGTTTATCTCTATTTATTTCTTTTATGCTTCCGCTTGCCTACATCACATACCCTAGACCATATTCTGGGGGGGGGTATAGAACGACAGGTGGTGGTTCTTTTATCCCTTGCAAATGCTTGCCAAGTCCAAGACCGGGGAAGTACCCTTCTTTTAGCATCATGTTAAGTACTGGGCGCATTCCGGAGAATGGAATCGCCTTAGAATAGTCATTTTTATTGTGCACTTCTACCATCTCTACACGACTTTGCTTTTGGAAAAGTACAAAAAAGTGAGAAATTTAAAAGAAACTAACTATTACTAGAAATTGAAATTGATAGGAGGGCGTGCTCTCACCCACAATGATTCTTGGGTGAGTAGGGTCCCTTAAAGGAAAGAAACGTCTCAGCTATGAAAATGAAGTAAAAACTAGTCTATTGAACTACTAACTAATGCAGTGGAAAAGGAGTGCGAGGTTTGGCCCTCTCATTCTTCAACACGAGGCCGATTCCATTGTCTATTATTTGTAGGGTGCCTTGGTCGATGAGATCTTGGATCTTATCCCTTAGGTTGTTGCATTTGTCAGTGTGGTGACCGCGGCACTGATGGTAGTAGCAATACAGATGAAAGGCCCTTCCGGCCCCCTAATATTTGGGTTTGTACCCCTTCATAGGTGCTAGCTTGCCTTCCCTCTCACGGAACACTCTCCCAAGTCGGATTTGACTTAAGTTTGTGTAGACTCTCAGTGGCTTAGGTTGGAGGCTTTGCATGATGCTTTCGTAATGGTCCCTCATGACATTAAGGTGATGCTTATGTTCCTCTTCCATTTGGTTCTTTAGGTCTTAATAAAGCAGGCTGATGCAGTCACCTACCTCATCATTGATGACTTTTTCTTGGTTGTCTTCCAAATTCTGAGCCCTCTCGATGGCGGCATTGTACCATTTACTCATTTCACTGTATTCAGCTTGTAACATTTCGAGCTTACTGCCGTCCCGATCATTTTTTTCGATCTCAGCCCAGTCTTTTTCACTTTGCTCGTTACGCTCTTTGACTTGGTCATGGGCATGATAAGAGGCATAGTCGAGCCCTCTGAAGCGAAATTCTTGCATGATATTGATTTCTGGGGCCTCTCCGTT
The DNA here is from genome assembly GCA_026119855.1 of Campanula takesimana. Classification (NCBI taxonomy): domain Eukaryota; kingdom Viridiplantae; phylum Streptophyta; class Magnoliopsida; order Asterales; family Campanulaceae; genus Campanula; species Campanula takesimana. Next base: position 67,021 of record JAOWBW010001711.1, read on the forward strand.
GGGTAGGCCTTCCTTCCAACCTCCGGTGGCTTCCATCTTGAAGTGAAGATTTTGTGAGATTTCTCTGAGAGACATTTCCGTGCGGGTGGGCATTGTGTCAGGAGCGTGGAGCTACTTTGCTGATCGGACGGACCTAGAGTGCAGAAACTGTGTCAAATCCAGGTTGGGGTCCCAACAAGTCGGCTTTTATGAAATAGGGGTTGACCAACACGGCAGATTCACTGAAAAATGAGGATGTCTCGTACGAGACAATGGATGTCCGTGCGAGGCATCCAGCCTAACAGTCAGATTTGCAGTTTTTAATCCTATTGGTCGGATGGAATTTAATCCATTTTAAGAGGTTACTACTCTCGTTCGTCCTGGAACAGTGGATTCTGTCACCCTAGAATATGAGCCCCTCGTTTTTCACCTGTATCGCACTCTCCCAAAAAGACAATTCGGGCAAGGGTCCCATATTCTCATCGGAATCCACCATTCAATTAACCAAACCTAAGTGATTCCGTAGTTGTTTTGCACTTTGTTAAACAACGCGTTAGTGCAATCAAACCTTGTGAATTTTAAGGGACAACCGAAAGGGACATGTTGAACGGTGTGGTCGAAACTAAGCCAAAATTGTTGGTAGTGGTGCCCTAGGCACGTTTAATAAACGTTGTAATTGTTATCATTCATTTCATATCAATAAAGAGATGTTTTGATTATTATTGTTGTTCATGTTTACTTATAATAATCTCCGTTCCTAGTACTTGTTAAGCACTAGTATAAAGGCTAAATGATCATGGATGATCATGTTAGATTTATGGGTACTTGTTTGGAACAAGGTACTGGACATGACCCGCTGTATGAGATTTATGTCATGGTCTATGTCGAACATATATCTCATATTAGTTATGTCATTCGAATCCTTAGACATGAAGTTATTATAGTCTTCCACTTGATAAACATTATGTTTGACATATTCAAACGCTACCTTTAACCGGGTAGTTATAAAGGGTATGATTGGCATAATCGGATTCACGTAGGGAAGAATAATAAGCTAAATGGATTTGTCCCTCTTCGGAGAGATGTCAAGCTTGGGCCTCTCGTAGGAATGATGTTGATGAATGTTCGGCCCGGACTCAAATGAATTGATTGGATCAATGTCATTTGGATTATCAACATATTCAGAATCGAGAAAGTATTGAACAAAGACAAGTTGACTTGTTGACCATGACTTGTGTTCAATGACATCGTGGACAAAGGGATTATGACATATTCTAAAGGAATGCGAACTTGTATCTAGTTATACTATTTGGGTAGATATGACGGTTTGCTAGAACCTAATCATATCTTATGGTTTCATGTTTGAACCCATTGCCAACTTAGTATAATCCTAGAGGGTCACACACAATAGAACGAATCTTTAAAAGGACTAAAGTGGATTTTTTCCAGTGCTTCTGGGCAAGCGGGCGACCGTCCAAAAGGGACCGGGCGACCGCCCAAAGTTGGGCGACCGCACAGCCATCTTTGGGTGGCCGCACGGTGGTGTCGGGTGGCAGATTCCTAATTTGATTAGGAAACGAATTTTGGACGGATTTTGACACAAGTTTCCTATTTGGAATAGGTCATACTTGTGTATAAAAGACCAAATTCGGCCAGCACTCTACCCCAATGATTTTGTGAGTCTCCAAAGAGTTTGAGAGAGTTTATTTTGTTCCAAAATATCTCTTGATTGAAGAAGAAAATAATACACAATTAAAATTCCATACAGTCATATTAAATTGTGAAAGTGTGTTTCATAATTTTGGTCTAGCAACCAAGATCAAGAAGCTCCTTAATATTCGTTCGTGGTGTGGATACCGCTAGAGGGTGAAGCTCATCATCTTCAAAGTTCGTGTTCGTACTTTCTTCGTGATCAAGCTTCAAATCTCCACCTAGATCAAAGCTAGAATTCAAAGTCATCAAGGGTTAGTTTTTCCTTTATTCATATTGTTGTATTTGACTTAATCATATGAATGGATCTATGGCTTTGGGTTTCATAATTTTAAATGCTAAATTCCGCTGCGCATGTTACATCGAAACCCAACAGTGGTATCAGAGCCCCGTTCATGTTGATTATTTCAATACCTAGATCATGTTATGTGTATATAAATTGTTTATGTGCCTTGCATGATATGAATATTGGAATATATGTTGTTTATGTGTTTTTGTGATTTTATGTGGTTTATTGTTTTGCAACTTTAATCGCACGATTCAATCGCAATAAATAATTATGGTGGATTCAGAATTGTTGATTATTAATTTTTGATTGGATCAAAGTTTTAATAATCGGGGGAAAAACATTTTGAGACAAAATTTTCGAACTTTAAAAATTCTTCACATTCTGATGGCACCGGCGACCGCACTGAATAGGCTGGGCGGCCGCACGGTTTTGGGCGACCGCACAGGTCCTTTTTGGGCGGCCGCACAAAGGGATCAAATTGTCTGATTTTGGCCGAAAAACAGAATCTGGAATTTTTCGAAAATTCAACAAAACCAGTAACAGAACCAGTCCAGACTTGCTGATCTGGAATGGGTTCTAAGATTGGTTCAAGGTTTGGATGGCTAATCTGCGTTCATCGAGATTGTGTTTCCCAAACTTGATCGCAATCAAAGTTTCAAAGATAAAACGAAGTTAGAATTATGAAGAGTTCATAATTGCTAAAATTGAGAAACAAAGTCTTGATTCAAAGATTGGAGATCCATGTGGAATTGTGGATGCAATTGGCCTACGTTCATCGAGCCATCTATTGCTTAGTTTCGGCCACATGGACTACTTTCTTGGTTTCTTGAATTAGTGCAGGATTGTGGTTGCCTAATGGCTTAGTTCGACTGCACTTCTTGTTGTCTTAATTTGGAGATAATAACCAAAGTTGAAATAGTCTCATCCTCATAATTATAGAGAAACTAATGACACGTAAATATCATGCTTAAATTAATGGAGATTAATTTAGTGGCTAAACTTGATGTGTAACATGTTTATATTATGTGCTCATAAATGTGTTATATGCTATATGTGATGAACCTTCAAAGAAAGTTTTAAGTCCTTCATTGCCATCCATGATTAACACACTTGTTTATACATGTGTAAATTGATGTGGGTTCGCCTCCGCGAAGTACATTAATTTTATTCATGTATAAGCAAGATTAGGTTCATTAGTTTAATGTGGGCTTGCCTCCGCAAGGTGCATTAAATTGAATGGTTCCTATACGTTTAAAATGGTTGGACTTAATTAGGCGTCAAAACGGTTTTGGGCCTAGGCAAAGATGAGATTAAACATGCTTTGAAATTGGATATCTCAAAGAATCTCATGAAATGATCTAAGAATCATATGGGATATGATTGAATTTGTCTACCTAATTAATTTAGTTTTGAGCGGTCCGCCTCCGTGGACTCAAAAGTTAAATTAAAGTTGGATCTTAGCCCAATTAAATTATATTATACATTGGATGTATATGAAGGTTATATAATTTAGTGGGAGTATTTTTTTTGAAAAATACATTAATTATTTTTTTAATGAAAAACCGGTACTTATTAAATTTTGGAAATTTTTCATATTTGTAGATAATGACTACTAACACTCAATCAATTTCGTTGCGATCGATCCTTGAGAAGGATAAGCTCCAAGAGAATGGTACGAACTTTATGGATTGGATCCGTAGCCTAAGAATTGTTCTTAGGCAAGAAGATAAGTTGTACATTCTCGATGGGCCTCTTCCTGCTGAACCAGAACCTACTGCCCCTAGGGCAGAAAGAGACAATTACAAGAACATCGTAATGATTCTAGAGATGTAAGTTGTCTCATGCTTGCTACTATGTGGCAAAACTCCAACAAAGTTTGGAAAATTTGGAAGCCTATGAGATAGGCGTGGAGTTGAGAGCCATGTTTCAAGAACAAGCTAGGCAAGAGAGGTACAAGACCATTGTTGCATTCACTACTTGCAAACTGTGAATGAAGGCAACAAGTGAGTCCTCACATGCTGAAAATCAAAGGTTTGTGGAGCACCTTGAGAAACTTGGCTATCCATCCCCATTGGAGCTAGCCACGGATCTCATTCTTAATTCATTGCCTAAAAGTTATAATCAGTTTGTGATGAATTATAACATGCATGGAATGGATAAGAATCTCTCCGAGTTGCATGGGATGCTTAAAACTGCGGAGATGAAGATTGCGGAGAAAAGTTCTCCCGTGCTCTTAGTTCATGATGGGAAGAAGGCTAGTGCCAAAGGAAAGGGTAAGAAGTTGTCAAACCCAAAATAAGCAAGGCAAGTGTTGCCAAGGCTTCTGAGGCAAACCCGATTCACAAAAGGATGCAATCTGTTTCCATTGTCAAGAAATTGGTCATTGGAAACGTAATTGCAAGGCTTTCTTGGAAGAGCAAAAGAAGAAGAAGGGCAGCAAGGCTGCGTCGACTTCAGGTATCTATATGATAGATATTCTCCTTTCTACCACTGATTCTTGGGTATTGGATCCGGATGTGGTTCTCACATTTGTTTAAATGTGCAGGGTCTAAAGAATAGGATACTACTTCAAGAGGGTGAAGTAGACCTACACGTGGGGAATGGAGCAAGAGTTGCTGCATTAGCGTAGGGACTTATGAAGTCACTTTACCTTCTGGATTAATTCTTGTTTTGAACAATTGTTATTATGTTCCGGATTTAAGTAGAAATATTATTTCAATTCTTGCTTGGATAATGAAGTTTTAAGTTTCTTATTGAGAATAAGAATTTTCTATTTATTTAAATGATGTGCTTTATGGTATTGCTAATTCATTTAATGGCCTTTATATCTTGGATGTCAAGAATGAAAATAATGACAATGTCTATCATGTAAATAAGAAATCTAAACCTAATTATGTAAATCATACCTATTTATGGCATTGCCGTCTTGGTCATATTAATGAGAAGCGTATCTCAAAACTCCATGGGGACGGTCTCTAGGTTCATGTGACCTCGAGTCATATGATACTTGCGAGTCGTGTCTTCTTGGAAAATGACTAAGACACCTTTACCAAGTTGGGTGAAAGGGCAAGCGACTTATTGGGTTAATACATTCCGATGTATGCGGACCATTAAGTAGCAATGCTAGGGGAGGATTTCAATACTTCATAACCTTCACTGATGATTATAGTAGAATTGGTATGTTTACCTAATGAAACATAATAGTGAAGCATTTGAGATATTTATAATATTTCAAAATGAAGTAGAAAAACAAACCTGGCAAAAGTATTAAGGCACTTCGATCAGA
>JAOWBW010001711.1:72384-215018 GCA_026119855.1 Campanula takesimana
AAATCATGAGCGTACTCTAGCAAGCCATCATGATTACCCAATTAATATAACTTAACAAAGTTCTTTATCCTTATAGACATATCACAATCCTTTGGTCACGCGATATCATATTGAACATAAGTCAGGTCCACGTCAACTTATTTTGTTCAATGCTTTCTCGATCTTGAGTAGATTATATATGAGCAAATGACATTGATCTCATCAATTCATTTGAGCGTTGCCACGCATTTCATCAATCTCCTCTACGAGTGGCCTAAGCATTTATCTCTCTTGAGGAGGGACAAATTCCATCTTGACTTATCATTCTTCCCTACAAGAATTCGATTATACCAATCGTAGCCTTATAACCACCGGTGTAGACACCCCGCCTTGGACCGCTCACCCCGATTGCACATTTGATCTTGTGTTTCTCCCATTTTAAGTGTTTCTCGTTAGTTTTCTGTCACTTCCGTTAAGTTCCTGACTGACTTCGTTAAGTCTAGGGACTAAACTGAATGACAGGGCTGACTTTCTAGTCCATTCTGTCAAAATTGCCTTCTCTGAGTCGCGCGCCTCCGACAGGAGGATCCAGCCGCGCGCGCCTCCCGCCCCCAAATCAGGAAGCGCGCGCCTCTGGGCGTCAGTTACAGATTTCTGACCAGGATTCCCTCCCTTGCTCAATTTACAAGATTTTGCCCGGGAAGGATTTCTTGTGACTGAGTTTTTGGCACCAAAAACACCCCTCTTTCACCTATAAAACCTCCCTTTACCTCCATTTTCAAGGATCGAAAACGAGACAAAAATCACTTTCTAAAGGTTCTCCAAGGATCTCATTAAGCAACATTTGAAGTTCTTCAAATTGTAGGTAAAAGTCCATCTTTTCCTTTCTTTTCTACTTCATCTCCTCTCTCTTTTTACTTTAATCGAATGTGCAATCACCCAAATCATTTTGGACATGACTCTAATGATCACCTCATCTCATTGAGGTTGGTTAAGGAGTCATCTCCTACATTCCAAATCCTATTTTAAATCCCCCTTTTCATGACTTAAAGAAGAAGAAGAAGAATTTTCATTCATGTAGATTTTGATCAAGCAAGACCAACTTTAGTTGGGCGAGATGGGTGTTTCGGTACTTCCCATCTCGTAATCTAACCCCCGAACCTCAAAACAAAGAATCTCTGTTTTCGTAATCAAACTTTAGGCTACAATCTATAGGTTTTTCTTATGTTCCTCAAAACATAGGTGGCGACTCTAAAAACAAGTTAGACATCCTAGGATAATTCACCGCTCTAGCCAAGCCGTGGTTTCCCCGGGGTATCTACAGTGGCGACTCCGCTGGGGATGTATTTGAGGGTTAAACTTGCATTCTGATCGAAATCTACATCTTTTCTGGGCATTCTGTTTCCTGATGGGGGAGCGCGCGCGTCTGGCCTTTTAAGCCTAAGGCGCGCGCATCCCGCATCAAGAACCAGAATCGCCCACTTCTTCATGTTCTTATGTTCTTCATCTTCTTCTTCTGTTATTCTGCACTAATCACTTCTGCAGGGGTTACAATATGAACATGGGACCAGGGCAATCCCCTGAGTCCAAAGTCTGACATTCTGACAGGTGTGCCCCAGAAGCGCGCGCCTCCCATAAGCATTGCGCCATGCGCGCGCGTCCCACATCAACACTCAGAGGCGCACGCTTCTGGGTTGGTTTCCAGAACAGAAACAGGTTTCAGTGACTGAGCAGAACAGTGGGGTGTGGGCACAGTTGCCTGCATCAGAACAGAATTGAACCCTCGGACTGTTTTAATTTTGTGTTTTATTTACCGGTCACACGGGTGATTCGGGAGTTGTAATTTTATGTGCTTATGTGTTTTTTTTTGTGTGTTTTTTCTTTCTTTTCAAAAAAAAAAAAAAAATTTGTCACTTGTTAGACCTCACACTACATGCACATATTCCTATGAACTGCTCACTATCGAGTCGCACAAGTCCAACCCCAAACCCGTCGAGGCCCGTCCTAGAAAGTTTCAAGCTCCACCAGACCTTGGCTCTTTCGAAGCGGTAAACCTCAGCCCGTGGTGTAGTTCAAGACTACATGCCGGGGGTGACCTTTGAGCCTCATATTCAAGCCGAGCACAAACCACACAATTCTAGTTAGGTCTCTAACACTCCGTGACTCAAGTCGGTTTCCATGTACCGAGATTTCCCTAAACTAATGTCTTCAAATCATACATGCCAACTTGTTGAAATGGACGCAATAAAAATCCGTCCCCAAAAGTGGTTATTTTGGACGAAAATAAAAATCCGTCCCCGCATGTATGCTTTACTACATTAATTTAGTTTATCCCGATACATGTAGGATTCACAAGCGCGATGGAATCCGATGAGTATATGGGACCGCGAGATGGTCTATATACTAGTGTGACGATTCCATTATTTTCTTAGAAACCTCAAAAGGGATTCATTCCCTCCGACTTATAAAAAAAAAAAAAAGAGTCTTATCTTTTGTGGTTCAAGTCGTGTGCCCAACTGTGTGTTCTAAGCCTCTTCATGGACCGCAAGTGTTACTCAAGACTGACAAGGGCCTCTTCTGCAATATAGGTTCAATTGGTACTTACAAAGTCTACCGGGATTCAGCAAATCGGTTAGTCCGTGAAGAGATCACTCCAACAGCTCCAACATCAACCATGACCGCCAGCAGCAACACCATGTCTCTCGAACAGCTCTCAACTATGGTCCAACTCCTCCAAGAGCAAGTCTCCACCCTTAACAAGGAGGCACCAAGCAAAGACGACATTTGGCAATCCCACCTCGACAGCCAAAGGGAGGCCCACGAGGCCGAAATGGAGCTAATGAAAGAAAAGCTCACCACCTTGCCAAGGGAAAGAACAAGAACAATGATGATGAATCCGAATGGACCGAGGTTTGTTCAAGAGTCCTTATGTCGACACCCACACCAAGAAATGGGGGAACCAAGTTCCGAGAACAATGAGCCCAAAATGGTGGATTCTATCATGGCCTACATCGACCAAAAATTCAATGGGCTCAACATGGGGAAAGGCTCCGACACAAGCCTTTATCAATCATCCATCCTCATGAGTACTATGGCCGCTCTTCCCGATAAGTTCAAGATGCCCGACATAAGCAAATTCAAGGGCAACTCTTGTCCTATGGCTCACATTGAGACTTATATTTGGGCAATGGTTCCAAAGAAGGTCTCCACCAAGGTAATGGCTCAATGCTTTCCTCTCACTCTCGAGGGGGTGGCAAAAGATTGGTATGCTACTCTCCCGCTCACTGTCCGTCTTGATTGGGACTCCGCCATGCTTGCCTTCAAGAACCAATACCAAGGCAACAACCACTCACCGGCCCACAAGGAAAGAGCTAGAGAACACTACTCGACGAGACAATGAGTCCTTCATCGACTTCACAAGGAGATGGAATGACAAACTCTCTGAGATTGTTGAGAGGCCGAACACAAAAGAGCAAATGGACATATTTCTCAAGTGTCTCAAGATTGATCTCCGCACTCACCTAAGTGGGTCTTGCTATTCCGACTTCTCCCAAATGTATGAGGCGGGGGTACGCATGGATGACTTGCTCAAGGAGATTAAGAAAACCACTCCTACTTACCGCTACAAGGCCTCTTCCAACTCCACAAAAGAGGCCTCGGTCAACGCCGTCACTATTGACAAGGGGAATTACAAAAAGGTTCCTCCACCTCAAGGGAAGAAGTCCCGAAGTGACCGTGTCTACACACCTCTCCAAGGCATGACTCAAACCGAAGTGTTCGAGGTCCTCAAGGCAAAGGGTCAAGTCACACCCGTGCAAGGGTACCAACCCAAGACGATCCAATCCAATCATGCTCACCACAAATATTGTGGCTACCACCAATATAGTGGCCACACCACCGAGGAATGCTTCGTTCTCCGCAATGTCATTCAAGATCTCATAGATAAGAAAGAATTTGTAGTGACTAATGACGAGCATGTCAATGTAATAGAGATAGGAGAACTCGAGGGGACCACCCATTCAATCCCAATTGTGAATGGGGGCCCCAATGTTTTGAATAAACTTGACAATTCTTGTTATGTAGTGACTTACGATGAGGTAATGAGGGAAGTACTAGAGAATAGGAAAAAGAAGCAAGATGGAACGTCAACATGCTAACTCGATCCGGTCAAGTCATAGCAAGCAACCCTTCCACTTCCGCACCGAGCTCCTCTTCTCAAAAGCCGCAAGCTCACAACGCTCCCGAAGATCCTCTACTTGTCCAACTCAAGAAAACTCAAGCCAACATCTCTATTTGGGACCTCATTGCATCCTCAAAGAAACACCGAGATCTTGTCATCCGCAATCTCGATGATACATCAGTTTCTCCCGATACTACTCCCGAGGACCTCACGGCAATGATTGGTCACATTCACTTTGGCAACGTCATCACCTTTGCCGATATGGACCTTCCACCGTTTGGTTCCGACCACAACGAAGCTATTTACCTCAAGGTACGAGCAAGGGGGAGGCCCGTCTCAAGAGTCTTAGTGGACGGTGGTTCCGCACTCAATCTCATGCCTGGTAGAATCATGGGCATACTGGGGCTTAAGGATTCTGATTTGAAGCCTTCTACTCAAGTAATCCGAGGTTATGACAGCACCGCCCGTACAGTCATGGGTATGATCGAAATAGACATTGAGTTTGGGAGCATGGTCATGTCCGTTCCATTCCAAGTGCTTGATATCCCGGCATCGTTCAACTTACTGTTGGGTCGACCATGGATTCACAGTGCTAATGCCGTACCGTCAACTCTCCACCAATGTGTCAAGATCCGAAATGGTGATGAAATAGTGACCGTAATGGCTGAAAACATCACTATCCACAGAAAAGGTGAGCCCGTCCACCAAGTTCAGCATGGTCTACTAGACTCCACTCTCTCTGGCGTCTCAATCAACGCCATTGATAAAGAAGGGGGAAACGGATCATGGACCCCCAGCAATCACAAAGTCCTCCGCATGATGAGGAATATGGACTACTTCCCTGGTTTAGGCTTAGGGAAATATCAGCAAGGAATCCTACGTCCCGTGCAAGTCCCATTTGTCAAGAACACCTTCGTTTGGGGTATGAGCCTTCCAAGAAGACTTGAAACAAGAGCAAGCGATCAAGAACGAAAAGGCCTGAGCTCGTAAAGAAGGCCGTCGGTATGAAGTCCCTAATCTAAGGATTTATCGCAAGACGTTGAATGGTTATTTTGTCCGCCAAGGGGAAGATGTTCCATACATGATCTTTCCCGAGCCGTGGGTTAACAATAAAGGTGTCAAAAATCCCGGCCTCGAAATCTTCTCCGATTGTGAGGTCCAGATATCCGAAAGAGAACCAACTCCCATGTCGCCCCGTGAATGGTGGGGGAGGAAGATGACTATAGAGTCCGAGACAAAAATCACCGTGGGGGAAGAACTGACAGATTTAGCCTCCATGTTTGAAGAGCTCGCCATGATGAATAAATGCCAAGTTAACGCCATCCATAACACCGCCATCCTGAACGAAACTATCAGTGATATCCCGCCAAGCTCCGAGCCGATCAACAATTGGTATTCAACAAAAGGGCCCGTGGTATCCGAGGAATTCTTAGTCCAAGAAATGGGTTGCATACCCCGCACAGAAACAAAGGAAGAGCAGCTCACACTTACTTTCGAGTCCGAGAGTGTCTCTAATACCCTCACCCAAGAGGATTTGGAGGCCATAGCCGAGCGTGTGTTTCCTTTCTTTGCTAATGAAAAATTTGATATTTCTGAGTACCCTGAGATTGCAAACATCATAAATGATGAATTAACTAATAATGAACTTAACGAACAAGTTAATAACGATTCAAATTATGATGAAATAGACCACGAAAACACAACATACTTAAATGAACTTGCTCAACAAGTCCGTAGTCGTGGCGAGAATGGTCCAAAGGCTGACGAAGAATTGCATGTTGTTAATCTGGGTACCGAAGAAGAGCCAAAAGAAACCAAGATTGGAAGCTTCTTCAAGGGAGACGACAGAGACAGATTGACTGCATTACTACGGGAGTTCGTGGATGTGTTCGCATGGTCATACAAAGACATGCCGGGTTTAGACAGAAAGGTAGCGGAGCACAGGATTCCGATCAGGGAAGATACCAGGCCAGTAAAGCAGAAGCTCAGAAAGATCAAGCCAGAATGGTCTCTGCAGGTCAAAGAAGAGATTGAGAAGCTCCTCAGTGTGGGTTTCATCAAGGTTATCGAGTATCCGACATGGTTAGCCAACATTGTGACAGTCAGGAAGGCGAACGGCAAGGTTCGAGTTTGTGTAGACTTCCGGGATTTAAACAAAGCTTCCCCAAAGGATGATTTTCCACTCCCTAATATCGACATGCTAGTCGACTCCACTGCTGCCTATGAGGTTCGCTCATTCGTGGATGGGTTCGCTGGGTACAATCAGATTCTTATGGCCGAGGAAGATCAACATAAGACAGCCTTCACAACACCGTGGGGTACCTTTTGCTACACAGTCATTCCATTTGGGTTAAGAAATGCTGGGGCTTCCTACCAAAGAGCCGTGACAGACTTGTTCCACGATATGATTCACAAAGAAATCGAGGTCTATGTGGACGACATGATCATTCACTCCAAAGGAACCGATGGTCAACACCTAATCGATCTCCGCAAGTTCTTCGAAAGGCTTCGTCAACACAAGATAAGGCTCAACCCTGCAAAGTGCACATTCGAGGTTATCCGAGGCAAAGTTCTTGGTTATATGGTCACTGAAAGAGGAATCGAAGTAGACCCCTCCAAAATCAAGGCAATCATTGACATGCCTCCTCCAAAGACGCAGAAAGAGATTAAAGGTTTCATGGGAAGACTACAATACATCAGTCGGTTTGTGCACCAACTCACTTCCATGTGCGAGCCAATCTTCAAGCTACTCAAGAAGAATGTGGCTCTAGAATGGACCGACGCGTGCCAAGAAGCCTTCGATCAAGTAAAGCATTACTTGACGTGCCCTCCTGTTCTAGTTCCGCCGCACAAGGAGAAACCTCTGTTGCTTTATCTCACTGTCAATGATGAAGCCCTAGGGGCTATGTTAGCACAAGAGCAACGAGAGTCCACAAAGGAGAACGCCATTTATTTTGTCAGTCGCCGATTCCAAGGAGGCGAAAAGAACTACTCTGTCTTAGAGAAGTCATGTGCAGCATTGGTTTGGGTCACTCAAAAGCTCAAACACTATATGGAAGCTTTTCCGATCAAGCTAGTAGCAAAGGTGGACCCGCTCCGCTATATCTTCGAGAAGCCTTTCATGTCAACAAGAATAGCCAAATGGTACTTCATGCTCGCCGGCTATGATATCACTTACGTCACACTAAAATCCGTCAGGGGGAAAGTGTTCAGTGACCAGCTTGCCGAATTCCCGTGTGACGAAGTGAAGGGGGAAGATGTACAGTTCCCCGACGAGCATTTAATTTGTACTGCAACCGAGGAAGACAAGTGGCAACTTTTTTTCGATGGCGCCGCCAATAAACACGGTTTTGGTATAGGGGTATTGCTTGTCGATCCAAAAGACATCTACACTCCCATTGCCATACGCCTGGAATTCGAAGCTACCAACAACATTGCCGAGTACGAAGCATGCATAGCAGGGCTCGAAGAAGCTCTCGAAAGAAACATCACGGAACTAGAAGTGTTCGGCGACTCTTTGCTCCTTATCAATCAGCAATCGGGTAAATGGCGAACCCAAGACCCGACTCTCCAATAGTATGGTCAGCACCTTGAAGAACTGGTTGAACAATTCCAAGAGATCACTTTCAACTACCTGCCAAGGGATAAGAATCGCTTCGCTGATGCACTGGCCACTATAGCTTCATTAGTTGAAATGCCCAAAGGGAAAATGGTGAAGCCTTTCAAAATTACTCGAAGGAACAGTCCGGCATATTGCATGAGTATCGAGATCAACGAGGTTCAAACAAACTCTCCGTGGTATTCGGATATCATGAACTTCCTCAAAGACGGCACTTATCCCGAGAACACCAATAAGAAGTCTCAAGCAGCTCTGCAAAGGTTAGCCTCTCGGTACGTACTGATTGGGGACCGAGTCTATAAAAGGCACCACGACGGGATCAATCTCTTATGCGCCAATGAGACCGAAGCTCAAGAGATAATGTGTGAAGTGCACGAAGGAGAATGTGGACCGCACATGAATGGGTTTATGCTAGTCAAGAAGATACTTCGCATTGGTTACTATTGGAGCACTATGGAACGAGACTGTATCGAGAAAGTCAAAAGCTGTGCCAAGTGCCAATTCCACGCTAATCTGCAACATGCTCCACCCTCACAACTTTACAACATGGTCACACCTTGGCCTTTCTCTTGTTGGGGGATAGACATCATCGGTAAAGTTCATCCTGCCGGGAGCAATGGGCAGTCACTCGTCCTAGTGGCAGTCGACTACTTCACAAAGTGGGTCGAAGCACAAGCCTATCGAACCCTCAACGCCAAGAAAGTGGCCGAATTTGTAAAGATTAATATCATGTGCCGATACGGCGTGCCTCATGAAATCATTTCCGACAACGGCTCTCACTTCGAGAAGGAAATGGATGCACTTTTGGTAGAATACAAGATCACCAAGCACAAGTCATCTCCTTACCGGCCCCAAGCAAATGGCGCAGTCGAAGCAGCAAATAAGACCATCGAGACCATCGTCAAGAAAATGGCCTCAACAGGAAGGGATTGGCCCGAGAAGCTACCATTAGCATTGTGGGGCTACCGCACATCAATACGATCCGCAACAGGAGAAACTCCTTATGCATTGGTCTATGGTTCTGAAGCCGTACTCCCTATCGAACTTGAAGTCCCATCTCTACGGGTCCTCCTCGAGAATCAAGTCAACGAGGTCGACTGGATACAAAGTCGATATGAACAACTAGCCTTGCTCGACGAGAAAAGGTTAAGAGCACTCGAACGCACAAGGGCGTATCAGCAAAGGATGGCAAGAGCTTTCAACAAAAAGGTGAAGCCTCGAAACATCAATGTGGGAGATTTGGTTTTAAGACAACATCCTCCTAATGCCATGGATCCCCTGGGGAAATGGGGACCCCGATGGATCGGTCCGTACGTGGTCAAAAAGATACTAAGCGGTGGTGCAGTCCGGCTCGTGGATTTAGATGGTGACCAGCTGCCAAAGGAGGTCAACCTCGACAAGCTCAAGAGGTTCTACGCTTAATAAACAAAGACCATAACAAAAAAAAAAAAAAAAAAAAAAAAATCGCTCGCTAGGTTGAAAACCCGCAAGGGCGGCCTAGGCAAAAATTAGAGCACGTGCAAAAAAAGAAGCCCGCTAGATTGAAAACCCGAAAGGGCGGTCTAGGCAAAAAACAGGGTGCACAACAAAAAAAAAAAAAAATGGTCTTTGTTTGTTTGAACTACGAAGACCTGAGCCTCCCAACTAGAGAAACGTAGGCAACCTTCGGGTGCGGTCTAAAACATATCAAAAATACCCAATTCACTTCAAATAACAAAATGCAATTTTTATTCATTCAATGAACTATTCAAACCATTACAACGGATTTATTGAGCAACAAAAGACATCAAACTACTAAATCCTAAAACAAAGTGGTCTAATTGCAATCTCTTAGGGTACTAAGAAAAATCCAATTTTCTCTTAGCTTTCAAAGGACCGCCCGATCGTCTCTCAATCCTTTTCTTCTTGGGTAACGAAGGAGCACTAATACGCACCGAAACCTTCTGTGTTGCAACACGTCTCCTAGCATAAAAGTCATCCAAAGGAGTACCGAAAGGGTCAGCGAGAATGTTACTCGAATCAGCAGCAGCCTCCCTATATCTCAAAGTGCTGCTAGGCTCAAAACACTGTCCCAACAACTCGGCACGAAGCACATCAACCCAAGTGGTGCCACGGTAAAGGGTGCCAAATAAATAGTCCAAGTAGCTCTCGGGAAGGAAGACACTCCCCCGATGCAGAGGAGCGAAAGCCCAACGATTGCGGTCATCTCCCCAAGCCGACTGAAGCTCACTCGAGAAGCCAGGACCCATGTAAGCAACTAGACGAAGCATTCCATCCCTCGGAAAAGGAATTGTCTGTTGGCGACCGAACTGCCGCAGAACCCGCTCTGGCTGGTAAAATGAAGAATCTCTCAAACCGGGTACAACCACGTGCTGAAAACCAAGAGTCCATTCCACAAAAGGACGAAGACCCCAAGAAGGAGGACACCACACAATATCGGCGGTCACCCGAGAGGCAAAGAATTTCTTCCAGTCATCTTCAGATAAATCCCGGATCAACAACTTCCTCCTATGAACAGCAAAAGGAGACAAATCACCATCCGGAGAATAAATCTTGAAGTGTTCTCGGAGCCATATGGTCAAGAGCAAAGGGCTTCCCCGACACATCTTGCCCGTCCTATGTAACTCATCAAGGCCGTGCAACGTCTCCCCTACAATAAGAGGGATTACACTAAATTGCTGCTCCTTAGCTTGCAAAATAATCTCAGCCAACTGCACGTCCGCAGTCCCGAAAGGTGTAACAAACAGTACTTCGCTGAAGAGACAAACGGCCATGGCATTTCTTTTGAAAGATTGAACCATCGGGTCCTCCGAGTGTAAACTGAAGAACATCGGCAATTCAGTTATGTCAATCACGGTACCATGCAACATCTTCCTCACGTCCTCAACAGGGAGATTCAGTAACCCAACCTAAGAGCCGATGGCACCGCGGTGATATTTAGGGACGGCAATCCGACCGGCCAAAGGCATGCCAAGGATGGCCCCGAAATCGTCAACAGTCGGCACCATTTCAATAGCTGAAAGGTTGAAGGTATGGCTGTCGCAATCCCAGAAAGCCGCGGCAGCTCTCAACAAATCCCAATCCGGCTTCAACGTCTGCAAGGTGAAAAGAATTCGGAACCCGAAATCTTTAATGAAGGCCTTCTTGGGATGGGTCTTGAAAGAATACACAAAAGTGCCCAAGTCCTTTTCATACGCACTAACGACCTTTGCATTAAGGGCAAAAGAATTGGAAGCCATGGAAAATGTTGATCACAAGCGAAGTTAAGCAATAATATGATGTTCAAAAATGGCAGAAAGGAGCTGGGAGAATCAAATGGTCGAACAGAAGATGATATTATAGCTGTTGGGGGCTCTTTTGGTCAGCAAATGTCAAGCCCGGAATTTCGCCTCCCAGACGCGCGCGCCACCCGCCAGCAGTCTGAAGTGCGCGCACGTCCCAATCCTACATAGGAAAGCGCGCGCCTCCCAGGTCTAAATCGCTTCAAGAAAAGGGCCTTGTCAGATATCTCCCGCCTAAATCAAGACACTGTCCCGATCCTCGGACACCCAGTTGGGCACACCTTTTTCTGGTCCGCCCTTAAGGCATGTCAAAAATCGAAAGTAGGATAGAAACTCCCACTCAAAAGTAGGTTGTCCTCTTCAAAATTCCGAACTCCCTAAGTTCTGTCACGGGTGCCACACCCCCCTCAAGAGTCAATCTCAACATTTCATCCCCAGCAGGAACATTTTTCTGGTCGCGGTCAACTATGCCCGTACTCCGCAGTTCAAAAAGCCAAGTGTGACTCCAAATGGCACGAGACTTCAAAGCAATATTTCATCAAACGGATTCACTAACGGATTCGTCAACAAGGGTTCACCAACGGACTCATCCAAGGGTTCACCAACGGACTCATCCAAGGGATTCACTAACGGATTCATCAAACGGATTCACTAACGGATTCGTCAACAAGGGCTCACCAACGGACTCATCCAACGGATTCACTAACGGATTCGTCAACAAGGGTTCACCAACGGACTCATCCAAGGGATTCACTAACGGATTCATCAAACGGATTCACTAACGGATTCGTCAACAAGGGTTCACCAACGGACTCATCCAAGGGATTCACCAACGGATTCATCAAACGGATTCACTAACGGATTCGTCAACGAGGGTTCACCAACGGACTCATCCAAGGGATTCACTAACGGATTCATCAAACGGATTCACTAACGGATTCGTCAACAAGGGTTCGCCAACGGACTCATCCAAGGGATTCACTAACGGATTCATCAAACGGATTCACTAACGGATTCGTCAACAAGGGTTCACCAATGGACTCATCCAACGGATTCACTAACGGATTCGTCAACAAGGGTTCACCAACGGACTCATCCAAGGGATTCACTAACGGATTCATAAAACGGATTCACTAACGGATTCGTCAACGAGGGTTCACCAACGGACTCATCCAAGGGATTCACTAACAGATTCATCAAACGGATTCACTAACGGATTCGTCAACAAGGGTTCACCAACGGACTCATCCAAGGGATTCACCAACGGATTCATCAAACGGATTCACTAACGGATTCGTCAACGAGGGTTCACCAACGGACTCATCCAAGGGATTCACTAACGGATTCATCAAACGGATTCACTAACGGATTCGTCAACAAGGGTTCACCAACGGACTCATCCAAGGGATTCACTAACGGATTCATCAAACGGATTCACCAACGGATTCGCCAACAAGGGTTCACCAACGGACTCATCCAAGGGATTCACTAACGGATTCATCAAACGGATTCACCAACGGATTCGTCAACAAGGGTTCACCAATTGACTCATCCAAGGGATTCACTAACGGATTCATCAAACTGATTCACTAACGGATTCGTCAACAAGGGTTCACCAACGGACTCATCCAAGGGATTCACTAACGGATTCGTCAACAAGGGTTCACCAACGGACTCATCCAAGGGATTCACTAACGGATTCATCAAAAGGTTCACTAACAGCCTCATTCAAAACATTCAGCCGGCAAGTTCACCTAACGGATCATGCCACCCCCTCTATCAACAAAAGCCGCTCACACAGGGAGCGCACCACTATCTCTCGCAATTTTAAATTCCTGCTTTCATCGAGTCTTTGCCTTTTCTTGGTGATGTCCTCGGCGGGTTTTTTTAACTTTCGTCGACGCGTTTTGCTTTGCAATCCACGTCGCCGAGGGGCTCTGTAGACACCCCACCTTGGACCGCTCACCCCGATTGCACATTTGATCTTGTGTTTCTCCCCATTTTAAGTGTTTCTCGTTAGTTTATGTCACTTCCGTTAAGTTCCTGACTGACTTCGTTAAGTCTAGGGACTAAACTGAATGACAGGGCCGACTTTCTAGTCCATTCTGTCAAAATTGCCTTCTCTGAGTCGCGCGCCTCCGACAGGAGGATCCAGGCGCGCGCGCCTCCCGCCCCCAAATCAGGAAGCGCACGCCTCTGGGCGTCAGTTACAGATTTCTGGCCAGGATTCCCTCCCTTGCTCAATTTACAAGATTTTGCCCGGGAATGATTTCTTGGTGACTGAGTTTTGGCACCAAAAACACCCCTCTTTCACCTATAAAAACCTCCCTTTACCTCCATTTTCAAGGATCGAAAACGAGACAAAAAATCACTTTCTAAAGGTTCTCCAAGGATCTCATTAAGCAACATTTGAAGTTCTTCAAATTGTAGGTAAAAGTCCATCTTTTCCTTTCTTTTCTACTTCATCTCCTCTCTCTCTTTTTACTTTAATCGAATGTGCAATCACCCAAATCATTTTGGGACATGACTCTAATGATCACCTCATCTCATTGAGGTTAGTTAAGGAGTCATCTCCTACATTCCAAATCCTATTTTAAATCCCCCCTTTTCATGACTTAAAGAAGAAGAAGAAGAACATTTTCATTCATGTAGATTTTGATCAAGCAAGACCAACTTTAGTTGGGCGAGATGGGTGTTTCGGTACTTCCCATCTCGTAATCTAACCCCCGAACCTCAAAACAAAGAATCTCTGTTTTCGTAATCAAACATTAGGCTACAATCTATAGGTTTTTCTTATGTTCCTCAAAACATAGGTGGCGACTCTAAAAACAAGTTAGACATCCTAGGATAATTCACCGCTCTAGCCAAGCCGTGGTTTCCCGGGGTATCTACACCCGGTTAAGGGTAGCGTTTGAGTACGTCAAATATAATGTTCATCATGTGGAAGACCATGATAATCTCAGGTCTAAGGATATCAAATGATATAATTATATGAGATTTAATTATGACATTTGACCATGACATAAATCTCATAGGCGGGTGAAGTCCAGTACTTGTTCTCCAACAAGTACCCATAAGCTTAATTTGTATCATATACACATGATCATCATATGATCATCAATTAAACTTATACTAGTCCTTCATAAGTACTAGGGATGGGGATTATTATAATAAACATGTAAAACATATAATAGTCCAGGGTTGTTATCTCCATAACAAATGAGAACATGATGTAACGTAAGGCCTTTCTCAAGGGCCTAGGGCATAATCTCCAACACTGATACCACTGTTGGGTTTCGTAGTAACATGCGCAGCGTAATTAAGCATTTAAAATTTTATGAAACCCAAAGCCTATAGATCAATTCATATGATTATGACAAATACATCTACAATGAATACAAGAATACTAACCCTTGATGCGTTTATTCTTTTCTTGATCTTAAGTCTTGGTTCTTCGCGCTTGTCCAAATCACGAACGCAGGAACACGAACATAAAGATGATAAAGGGATCACCCTCTATGGATATCCACACGCGAACGAATATTAAGAACTCTTTCTTAATCTTGACTGCTAGATCAAAAAGGGACTATATGATTTTATGAATTATTGATCTTGATTCTCAATCTTAATCAATAATAATGTTTCTCCAAACAAGTGAATCAATCATATACAATGGCTGGTGAAGAGATATTTATATGGGTATAAGTCCTTAACCCTTAAGGACTTAGGAAACCCAAATCTCGTCACTTAATTATTGTGCAAGATTTCCTGGCCGACAACTCTGGCACGGTCGTGCCAATCCATGCGCACTTGCCTTCCCAGCCGGCCATTATTGGCACGGTCGTGCTTTGTATTTGGCACGGTCGTGCCGAACGAGCCGCCAGAACCTTGCCTTGGCTTATTAATGGCCCTATAAGGCGCACGGCCGTGCCAGACCAAAAGTCTGACATTTTTTCCCTTTTAACAATTCGTTCTCTTGTGTGTGACCCCATATGATTATATCAAGTTGCCAATGAGTCCAAACACACTTTGTCTCATAAATCATGAGCGGACCTTAGCAGGCCATCATGATTATCCAAATGATATAACTTTTCAAAGTTCGTTAATCCATTATAGAACATATCATAATCCTTTTGTCCACGATGGCATTGAACGTAAGCCATGGTCAATGGTCAACTTACAATGTTCAATACTTTCTCGATTCTGAATATATTGATAATACAAATCATATTTGAGCACGGACATGCATTTCATCAATACTATTCATCGAGTGACCAAAGCTTGACATCTCTCTTGACGAGGGACAAATTCCATCTTGACTTATTACTCTTTCCAACATGAATCCGATTATGTCAATCACATTCTTTATAGCTACCCGTTTAAGGGTAACGTTTGAATATGTCAAACGTAATGTTCATCATGTGAAAAACTGTAATAATCTCAGGTCTAGGGATTAAGTGATATAACTATATGAGACTTAATATGACATTGTGACCATGACATAAATCTCATACGGGTCAGTCCAGTATTCGTTCTCCAACAAATACCCATAAGTTTAATTGTATCCCATACACCATAATCATCATATAATTATCTATTAAACTTATACTAACAATTAATCATAATTATCAGGGACGGGGATTATTATAATAAACATGCAAAGGATATAATAATCAACATTCAATATCTTTATTAAAACATAATCAATAGATAACATTAATCGTTCTCATAACGTGCCTAGAGCATACAACACCAACAGAATTCTCATAGAATGTCTCTGTACTTGGACCCTCGCCAGCCTCTCAGTTGTAACTCTGCGAATTCACATAAAGTGTCTCTGTCTCTGCATAACGTTCATTCATCTCATGATTATAACCAATGTCAGTCCCACCCCCCCACAGATATCAAACACCTCAATAGCCTTAAAGATAATATACAGCTGCAAGTTACTCAACCCACCAAATTGAGCATTAACATCAAACATTAACGCCACACCATTATCGTCTTGGATATAAAATAGAAAGTTATTTGCAATTCCATGGTCAAAGGAATGAGGAAACCTACAAATAACTTCCAGCTGAAATCTTGTTCGATCTACCCCAATATATTTATACAACTGATCAATCAACTCAGTGTAAGTCCATCTATGTATCGCTCTAAGACCAAATTTTGGTCCTTTTTCAAAAAGCGGACCATTAAATGGGTCTTCACCATCCCCTCCCCAGTAACACATGAAAATAAGCGGTAACCCACTCATCGATACCCTAGAAAATGATAATAACAGTCAAAATCTAAAATTTATCATTTATCTATACAAATTCACTCAAAAACCTAAAATAAATCACATCAAACACAAAAAATGACATATAGATAGAGATTGTGGTGTACCTTTTGCTTGATCTGAGTATTTCAAGTAATGGATTTGCAAAATCCTCTTTGCGTCCCTTCTTCTTTCTCTCTCTATTTTCAGACAAGAAATCAACTTTGGAAGATATAGTGAGCTGTAGATACTGAAACCTTATCTTATTGTATTGGCTTACACTAATTGGCTACTGATACAAGCGAATTACTGTAATTCGCTGTTGTAAGAAGCGAAATACATTAGGGTTAATTAACCGTGTAATGCAAAGGGGGCCTAATCAGGTCAAAGACTGATTCGCTAAGACGGGAAGCGTATTACAGTAATTCGCTTTTTTCACAAGCGTATTACCTCAAACTTGGTCATTTTGGTACATACTTTGAAAAAGTTGTCACTTTGGTAAATACTTAAAAAAAAAAGGAATTATTTGAGAAAAAAATCGCAAATATTTCATTTCTCTAACTTACCTAACAAGAGCCTTTCGAAAAAAAAAAAAAAATTAACTAACAAGAGAAGGGATATTCAATTGTTGATGGGTACTATGTATTTAAGTGTTCATAAATATTTTTTGTTGGTCCATTCAATCTTTACACCAACTATTCGAGGCTATGGCTTGCACAATTATTAGATTGTACTCCCTCCGGACTCAATTATAAGCAACAAAAGTGGGTTTTTTTTTTTTACCTAAATATAAGTAACTCTAAGGGATTTCAAGACTATTTAATACTCTCTTACCAAAACTGCCCCTATTTAATTATTTATTTTCAAATACAAGTGCACATTTATTAAACATTTAATATGAGGATATATTAGTAATTTTAACATGTTTTTATTATAAAATCAAGACAATTAACTAACTTAACTATTTTCTTAATAGGTGTGATTTTAGTTATTTTTGCTTATATTTGGGACCGGAGGGAGTACTTGAGTTGAAAATTACCCTTTCAAACTCAAAAGCATCACAATTTAGCGCGAACAATTAAGTAAATACAGTATGTTTTTCTATACAAAGCGTTAACAACACATATCAAAAATACTAACAATAATTACAACCACAATACTGGTTTTTTTTTTTCTTGACAACGAAAATACTAAATACCTACTTGAAAACCACATTAAATCAATATAAGAAGCGAGAAAAATGAAACGTAAAATGCTGAAATACATACAAAATGTTAAATATCCTTAATAACCTCGACTACAATTTCTACAATTTTGATGGATCAATCAATCACTAAAATACTCCCTCCGACCTAAAATGATCTTCTCATCTGCCATTTCTCATTGTCCCATAAAGTTCTTCACATTTCTACATTTTAAGCTTAAACAAAACATGATCAGTGAAGCAAGTGTTTATATGAAAGTTTAAATAGTCAAACGCGAAAATTATTTTGGGGCGAAGGAGTACGTGTCTTGATCACATCAAGATCATCTCTCAGAGTTCATAAAGTGGTTTCCATAGAATAATTTTAACCAACCCAAAATTGCAATAAACCCCACTTTTTTTCTTTTTACCCCTCGTGGACCTTGATCACTTTGGTATCAAATGCCAAAATGCACGTGGCATCCACTCACAGCCGTTAAATTCCTCGGGATCACCACTACAAAGATGCCATGTCAGTTGTTGTGGGACCCTCCCCTATTTACTTGATCAAACGGTCACCAAGCATCTAAGGACTTTCATCATGTTACTGATACACTCCGAATCTTTGACCAGCTAAGTCACATTTAACTTGTGCTAGTCCAATCCTAGATTTTTCAAGGTCAAACTCCATCCAAACATTTTGTTGATGATGATGCCCAATTACATATGCTTCGATCCCTAAAAGATCCGAATTACCAAATGTGAAGCAATGGACCATATCCGTCCCCCGAACCTCATTCTCGACCCGATACAATAACCGTTCACCTGATATTGCCATTTCTGCCCCTCGAAACACTAACGTAACAATAGGCATTGAGGGTAAAATTGTCTGATTCACCGGAAGCAAAAAACACAAGTCCATTGCACCTTGGAATACATAATTCGGGTCATCTAAAAGTTTTAGTACACCTTTGGTTTGGTTCAAGAACTCGTTTCTCAAAGCGTTGTAAGCCGGGCCAAGTAAGAAAGTGAATTGGGTACCCGAGTCAACCATGGTTTGACCCGCCCCGGTATGGTCCGGTTCAAATGTGGATTTTGGTAGTGGGAGTAATTTTTGTGACACTTTTATACCTTCTAATTGGACGGTGTATGCCACTCTATCAAAGTATGGTAATCGGGTCGCGATTTGGATTAAAGGTGTGTAATTTAAGGGCGTTAGCCAAGTAAAATTGTTGTTACCGAGTAGTAATAAACCCGAAAAGTCCGAATCCGAAATGCAATAAGAGAACTTAGGAAAACTCATTTGAGAAACAAAAGAGAGAGACCCACGGTTCATACCCATTAACCCGGTAGTCTTCGAGTCCTCATCGGAGTTAGTACTGACACCCGAATCCATACACCCGAATATCACACCCGGTAAGTCGGACCCTCCGATATTAAACGTGTCCGACGCCAAATTCCCTTCGGAAGAGGATGAATCGGCGTAGGAGAGAATGGCGTGGCACCGGTTATTCGAGTCGCAGGAAGCGGGTACGGAGAAATCTTGGGTCCGGGTCGTGCAGGTGGGTGAGGAGCAAGTGACGGGGGAGTAGGAGGAAGATTCGGTCGGGTCGAATTTGGGTTGGTTGATTCGGGTCGAGTTGCATTGTAGCCAGGAAAGCTCACTGCCGGTGTCGAGAACCATGGTGACGTTCTGCGGCGGCGTGCCGACTAGGAGAGAGACGGTGAGGGTGACGTTGTGACGGAAAGGGAGCTTGTTTGGGGATCTGGGGAAGGACCCAAATGGAATTTCTTGAGTTCTGAGGGGCATAATTAGCATTTGGGTAGATGGGTTTAGGGAAATGGTGAAGTGGGGTGTGTGTGTGAAGAAGATGATGAAAATGGGGAGATATAGAGAGAGAAAGTTGAGATGATGATGATTCATGGTTGCTGTTGCCTTCATTGAATGGTACAGTTGGGAATGTTGAAAGGGAATAATATAAAAAGGTGGATTTGTGTGTGTGAAATGGTGGGTGTGGAGGAGAGAGAGAGAGAGGTGTGAAATGGCGAATTGGGAGAGAGAGGGGGTGAGAGAATCTTATTTAGAAGAAAGATTGTGAACCAGAGAGTTAGGAAGCAGGGTTTTTGGCTTGGTATCAACGAAGATCTAGTAGCTGTACTGGCGAGGTGTGTCAATTAGCGAATGTGGGATTTTCATAGGAGTCCAAATCCTAATTGCCACTTTGTGTACAATCTATGTGATACAAGTGATTTAATGGTTCACAGTTTTTGAAATTGACATTATATTAATATTATCCAAACATGTGAACGGTTGGATTACAAGTGGTACATAGAGTGACACACAAGAGTGGTACAGGAGATCTCGCCTCTTTTCAGAGAACGACGCCGTTGGCAGAAAGTTTCGACTAGAGTCGGTTTGCTGGCACGTTTGGTGACAAATCTGCGGGCTAACATATACTCCCTCCGTCCCACCTCACTTGAGACCTAAAAGGTGGGCACAATAACTAAGGAAAAAAATAAAATAAAGAAAGTGTGTGTTAGAAAATGAAGAGAGGGAATGAGTGGGGCTAATAGTAGGTTGGTTGAATGAATTGTGTTGTGGAAAATGAAGAGAGGGAATGAGTGGGTGGGTTAGATTGAATATAAAATTATAAAAAGATTGTCATTTTGGGGAGTCTCAAGTGAAGTGGGACGAACCAAAATGGAAATAAGTCTCAAGTGAGGTAGGACGGAGGGGGTACACTCTCCGTCTCGGCTCACTTGACACTTATTTTCATTTTTGTTATATTCTAGCTCACTTGACACTTCCCAAAATAGTCTATTTTTTATAATATTATATTCACTCTACCCCATCACTCATTTTTCACCACTCAATTTATTCAACCAACACTACTATTTACCTCACTCATTCTTTCTCTTCATTTTCTACTACACATTTTCTTATTCTGTTTTTTTCTTTGGTTATTGTGCCTACCTCTTGGGTGTGAAGTGAGGTGGGACAGAGGTGTTGGGTTGTGGAGACAAAACCTAGAAGGAAAAGGAAATTAAATTTGAGTCATATAAGAATTCATGGAATTCCTTATTTGACTAGGTTGGAATTTAATTTACCTTGAGATTCCTTGTTTAAGTGGATTTAGGAATTTAATTATTTCGAGTTTCCTACTTAGTTTAGGTTTTGGACATGTTGCCTATATAAACCAAGTGATGGTCATAAACATTTTACACTAGAAAAAATAGCTAGAGAGAATCTGTGAGTCACAAAGAATGACAAGTGAGTGCTAGCCCTTGGGGGTGCCCTTAGGGGCATTCCATGGATGGGTAGAAGCATGTCTAAGGTTTTATTTGTGATAGGAGTGTTTACATTGATAAGTGATCTCCCTGCTATATAGAGCAGTAGGCTTTATTGTAAACAGACACAGATTGTGATATTAGTCAAATATCCTGACTTGGCAGTGCCCCCAGATGTAGTCATTGTTATTGACGAACTGGGTTAACAATCATTGTGTTCTTTTCTTGTTGATTACTTTCATATTATTCGTATGCATGGTTGTTTTGTCTCACCATTATCAGAATTGTATGGCCATGAACTGCAAGGAAATACCACAATTTCCCAACAGGAGGGTGTACAGTACTCCCTCCCCTCAAAATACCTCTGCCTCAAAATAAATGCATCATTTGTATAGTTTTTTTAAAAATGTAATTAATGAATGTGAAATAATCTCATACTCCCTTCGTCCCAGCATAAGTGACACTTATTTTCTTTTCGGTATGTTCCAACACAAGTGACACTGCCCAAAATAGAAATGTTTTAATATATTTATATTCAACCAACCCCACCATTTAACCTCACTCATTTTCTCTCTTCATTTTCCACCACTCATTTTATTCAACATTTACTCTACTCATTCTCTCTCTTCATTTTCTACCACACTCATTTTCTCTCTTCATTTTCCACCACTCATTTTATTCAACATTTACTCTACTCATTCCCTCCCCTCAAAATACTATATTTTCTTAATCTTCGTATCTCAAAAGTTGGTGTCACTTGTGACGGGACGGAGGGAGTATATATTTAAAGTAATTCAATTATCTAAGCAATTAAATGTTTGTTCAAGAGATAATATACTATCATTAATAAGGGTATAATTGATATGCACCAATTAAAAAGCTTTGAAAATGATAAAATGACAAGTAATTTGAGACATAAATTAATTAAAACGATACTCCCTCCGTCCCATAACTATGTCCACAAAATGGGTTTTGCACTGGAATTAAGGGATTAATAGTAGGGGTAAAGTAGGAGAAAGAAAGTGTGGTAGGGAATAGTATGTTGATTGATATTGTGAGTGTAAAAGTAAAGTAGGAGAGAGAATGAGTGGGATGAATAGTAAATATTCTTTGTCATTTTAGGAAAGTGTTACTTATCAATGGACACCTAAAATGACAATTTATGCACATAGTTATGGGACGGGGGGAGTATGTATTAACGTATTTTGAGACAGAGGGGTGCTGTACATACACCTAGAGCCGTCAATTTGGGCTGAGCCCATTGGGCTAGTCTGGCCCGCCATAGAATAAAGGTGGGTTGGGTCCTAAATATACTAACCCAAATACAAGTGGGCCATTTTGGGTTAGCTCATTTGGGTCGCGGGCCAAACGGCAGGCCAACCCACTTTTGTTTTTGTTTTTTTTTTTCCTTTTCGTTTTCCGTCTACCGATGTTTAGTGAATAGTGAACGTGTACGGTGTGCCTCTAGGTTTTCAATTGTCAGTTCATTCTATCGCTTTTCTCTCTCGCTCTCTCTTCGACCCTTCTCTCAACCTATCGGCGCCGCTACCAGTTGCCACCATCGCCATCGTCTTTAATCTTCATTGTCCTCTTCTCTACCCTTCCGGGATCCATCGCCTTCTGGTAAGTCCTCTCTCTCTTGGATTTTTTGCTCTAAAAATGTTGCTGCCTTGCTTAATCCTTTAGTGATATTCATTAAAAAAAAAAAAATCATTGTAGTCTTAGCCCGCTTGACCCGCCTGGCCCACAAACCCAAGGTGAGTTGGGTTGGGATTCAATTTTCCCAGCCCGCCAAGAATTTGGGTCAGCCCGCCCCGCCCCGTTTAGTGGTGGGTTGAGCACGCCCCGCCCCACCAGCCCATATTGACGGCTCTACATACACCATCAGTCCATATGGTTTGGTTCGGTTCGGTTCCAAACCGTAGTCTAGACCGAACCGCTTACACCCCTAGATTTATTATAAGAAGATTGAGTTACCATTTGATTTGGTTTGACTTGTAGTCGGACACTTCCACACCAAACTTGACTGAATCAAGTCGAACCAAACCATCAGATCAAATCAATAAATCAAACCATTAGACCAAATCGCGCTAGACCCCATAAATTAATAATAATTTTATATATTAAATAATATTCATTGTTTGATCGTCAATTTAAATTACATTGTATGAGGCTAATTCTAACCCTTGTTTTGTAACTTATTCAATTTATCATTCTTTATCTTCATTAAGGCACATAGTTTACCGAATTCTCTCTATGTGATAAGTGTTTTCTTCCTTTAGTCTAGCTCTTCCTCTAGTCTCTTTCTTCAAACGGCTTTTCTCTTTGACTCTTCTGCCTACATCATTCGCTATTCCTCAGCGATCACTAAACAAGTCTGATAATGAGTTCTAGTTTGAAGTGTGATTTGAACCAAAGTTTGGATCGCGTTGAAAAGTATTTAAACTACAGTTTATTTCATGATTTGGACTAGGGTCTGGACTATCCTGAACCAAAGTCTGAAGAAAATCAAACCAAAGCAAAGCATGGCGATTTGGTTCGATACGGTCTATAATTTATATAATATTTTTTTAGTCTGAATTTTTTTGAGACCGATTATTAGTGGTTTAGTTTGTAAAAAAACTCAGATCTAACCATTTACATCATACTCTCTACATTGACGCTCGCTACAGCGCGAGCTCCACCCTATGGTCCCGATTTTGCCACACCGCTTATTTTTACGTGCGACAGATGAAATGTTTTTGAATTCGGTGAGACACACAAATTTTCGAAGTGATCTCAGTCACACACAAGATGAGTTCGTTAATGTGAGCGAATCGGAAACCGTTGGTTGAGGGTTGTGGCAAAGATGGGTGTATCAAACCCACCCCACTTTAACGCTCACTTTGGCATTTTCAGCAAGTTTAATAATTTCCGATTATTTTCTTAGAAATGTCAGGTCGTATGACTATAATTTTTATTGCTATTTTGTTTTGAAAAAACATCTAGAACTTTTAAACATCAATTAACAATAAACTCATGAAAATTTGAGCGCCAGAAAATTTGATTTTTGGTAAACTGACTCGAATAGTTTTTCGTATTATTCTTAAAATTATGAATATAGAATAAAAAGAAAATATTTGGTTTTAATTAGATGGGTACGAAGGTTAATAATTTTTCATATCACTTCAAAATATCAAACAAGAGCAATACTAAAAGCACAAAATAAGATCACAACATTATGTTATAAAATGAGGTGGTGATATTTGATTATTTGCATCGATATTGAACCCGTCATACTCTAATTAAAAACAACAATAAAATCATAACACTTAAAATTTTGGAGCAAATTTTTATGATTTTTTTTGTACCCTGGTAATATTCATCAAACTTAAAAGTGTTTGAAATTTGAATGAGATTGATGCATGTGCCGTTGTCTCTTGATTAGGATTCAACTTTTTTTACCCTTCCTTTTCTTATGATACTAATTAGAGAAACTTCTTCAATGAGACTAAAGTCGGTAGTGATTAGGATAGGATAATTAACGAAAGCAACTTATACCAAATTACATTTAATCAGATCTACACCTGTATAATTTGTGTCACTTTTACAAATATTTTTTAGAAAGATTTTTTTTTTTTTAGTCAGAATAAGAATCCAAAAACAACTTTTACTCATCTTTAACAATTTAATTTAAGCTTAAACAAGTTTTTAAAAATGACTTTAATAAAGGAGTCAGAAGAAGAGCTTTACAGAAATAACAACAGAGTTTAAGGGTGGTGCGTCTTTTGAGAACAGTACATTAATTGGTGCATTATTTGACATTTTATTATTTTGATATTTTAATACCGTCCACGTGGACTCCCTCCTCTATCCCAAGAGCACGATCGAGTTTAACGGGCCAAAGTTTATTGATATTACTACGAAAATTAAAGAAATGAAAGAAATGAAACATGCATATGCAGAGGAGAACAAAACTGATACGAGTTTCACTTACCACATAAAGATCGAGTTAGAGGCACAAAAATCAGTTTGTTGTAATTTGTAGGGGTGAGAGCGTAGAGCTTAGAAGAGGAGAATCCATCGGAAGGCGGAAGTGAACTAGGAGTGGAAGTAGGGTGAGAATCATCCACCACGCTAAATAGGGTTTGTCGTAATGATATCTCTGTTGGTCCCAGATGGCAATAAGGGTATAGAACCGCTAGAGGGGAGGGGGTGAATAGCGGTTTCAACTTTTTCGAAAATACCTTTATAAAATTCAATCAAGTACTTATCAGTTTGGCCAACTGCGGTTCAAGGCAATGAAACCGAACTAATAAAATGCACAGCGGAGTTTGCGGTTTGGCCAAAGTGGATAGATAAAAAGTTGGGCGGTTTGACTGGGTTGAAAAACACAGTGATGCACAAGATAATTGGAGCTTAAAGATCAAAGGAAAACACAATTCATTTTTCAAGTCATTTCATAGATAAACTCAGTGAGAAACCACAAACATGAAAAATAAAGAGCAAGACAAAAAATAAAGATCAAACACACAAATTTGAAGATGTTCGTTCTTGAATGAACTACGTCCTCTACCTAGATGGTTAGTCTACGATTTTTTAATAGCTACTAGACTTGTATTAATTTAGAGGAGCTTTTACAAGATTACAATGAAGAATCTAGACTCTAAATAAACAATCTAACCTATCAAAGCTAGTCTAACAACCGGTGTTTTCGAAATGTATAATCTATATGATCATACAAATTGTGTGTGTGTGGGGGAAAGAAATCAAATGCTCTAAATATCTAAGTGATGTTGAGCATAAGAAAACTTTCGATGTAGAAGGATGAGTATGAATGGATGAATGACTGAAGCTTTGATGAAGAATTTTGGGTTTGCTAAAGAGATCTTTGAAGGTTTGAATATCTGGGTAAAATCTTGAAAGCAAACTTTGAACACTTGAGAAATTTCTCTCTTGAAGCTCAGCAACCTTCATTGTTGAGAAATGAAGGCTATTTATAGTGAGAGCAGTCTTGTGACCGTTGGACAAAGATTTGATTCAAATCTTGAAGGTACAGCTGTTGTCAAAATCACATTGGTTAAGCTGTCATTTTCGTCATTTGTTTTGTAGTCCTAGCTAGTTGTAGCACCACTACTTGACATTGTCCTTTGTTGCAGAGAAAGGACTAACGGTAAACATTTGAATTTACAGAACAAAATCGACATTCCTTGCAGAAACTCCAAGTTAACTCGAAGTTATTTGTCAAGTCGTAAATCATTCTTTTATGGTTGTTAAGGGAATGTTTGTCTCAAGAAATAAATCACACTTGAATTCTTCAATAAATGCTCTGCGGTTCCACCAGACGTTCGAGCGGTTCCATAAATGAACTTGAAGTGCGGTTTTATTGAAACTGCAGAACGCGGTTATAGATGATCTGCGGTTCCACCAAGGTAGCATGAGCGGTTCCATACGAGACTTGAAGTGTGGTTTCATCAAAGTCACAGAACGCGGTTTGATGAAAATATGCGGCTCCATGCTGGCGGTTCAAGAGTTGCAACCAGTGCGGCTTGAAGGATCAAAATGCTGAGGGTAGGGATGACAATTTGACCGAACCCGATCCGAACCCGAAGGCGATCCGCCCCGAAAAAGCAGGGTTCGGGTTGTAATTTTCATGACCCGAGTGGGTTAGGGTCGGGTTCGGGTTTTGATATTGACCCGCCGTGATCCGACCCGACCCGCACTCTTATGTACAAAGTCAAGATATTATATTAGTTAATCATATCATATGTTGTGCAATTTATTTTTATAGTTGTTTTTTAGTGAGGTTTGGTGATTTTAAACTAATTTCTATAATTAATTAAAATTTAAGCTTATACATAGATTGGGCCCAAGCAAATATGAGTTAAAATTTTTATAATTTTGTACACTTCGGGTCGGGTTCGGGTTTCCTTGCCTTCAGGCCGGGTCGGGTTCGGGTCACGCCTTTTGCCATTAGGGTCGGGTTCGGTTTTGTCAAAACCCGCCCTGAACCCGCCCCGTTGCCATCCCTAGCTGAGGGCAAACTGAATCATAACTCAGCCTATGATAAATAAAAATCTAGAAATTGACTTATCTAAAAATTGAAATATGAACTTCATTACATATGTCCTATAGTCCATAAAAAGACACGTGACAAGCATCAATCAAATCAAGTAGGGCCGTCTAACAATGAATCCTAACAATCTCCTTTCAACTCTCTATACATCATTATATTTGTATATTTTATAATTTTTATATATAAATATATGTATATAAATATAGAGTTACTAGTTTAGGTTTATTGGTTCGGGACGGATATCGGTTCGGTACTTTAACACTGAACCAAAATCAACTAAAATTTTAGTTCTGTTAACATCAAGTACCGCACACTTAATAGTATCTTTGGTTTGGGTGTTTTCAGTTTGTTTTCTTCGGTTTTGATACGGCTTTTGATTTTTTCGGTTTTCTCCGCAATGAAGCAATGGTAAACTCCAACAATTACATTAACTACAGATCAGCGACCATTATTCATTTTTTGTGCACTCAGATATCACTAGCTCAGAAACACAACCTTGAAACGCGTGTTATTTACGTATTTATGTGTGTTGCTGTAATTTTGTTGGTAGGTTGATTTTATTGATTCATTCATTTATATATATATATATATATATATATATATATATGCAGGCTCTAACATGATAATGCCATGGGTTACAATGCCTATAAATAAAAGAAAAAGTTACAACCCATTTTCATTAGAGCAATGCTAGTGGCACAAAATAAGGTTACAAAATCTTGCTCACAAAATGAGGTGGCGATATTTTACTGGTTACATCGATAATGGACCCGCTACACTCTAATTAAAAACACTAATAGAATCATTACACATAGGATTTTGTGAACAAGTTTTTGTGACTTTTTTGTACCCCTAGTATTATTCTTTTCATTATAAGGAATTAAATCAAAGACAAGATATAACCTAGGACCACAACATGTGCATCATTTATTTATAGAGGTTTAATGTCCTTTTGTTGTAAACCAAATTAAGATCAACATGCTTGGAAAGAAAGAAGAGTTGTTCATATCCATGGACATTAATTAGGCTTGACATCGCATTCTTAGAAATCCAGCTTTTATTTATCGAATCTCGTTTTCAGTTTGACTCGTAATTTTAAAGTTACTGTAAGAAATATTGACTGTATGAAATATTGACGGAGCTAAGCATAACGTAAAGAGGTAATTGTTTTACTAGTTTACAAGGAATTTAAGTTAATTGTGAAGTACTCCCTCCGTCCCTATTTACCTTACAAAAATTATCATTTTGGGTGTCATTACAAAATCCCAAAAAGGAAACTTTTAAACATTTTTTAAATAGTGGGACCCACTGGTCATACTCACAACAACTATCCACTTACTTTTCTCTACCCACTTTCTCTCTCCCACTCAACTATCTACACTCACAACACATCAACTTTACAATCATTTTCTTAATCTTTGTGCAAAGCCTCATTTTTGTAAGATAAATAGGGACAGAGGGAGTAATATTGTAGCGTTGTAACGTGAAATCAAAGTGTAACGTGTTATCGAGAGTAATTGAGTATGTGTCTAATTGATTCATTGTACTTTGTCATCTTTCACTTTCTTTCAAGGTACAATATCATTAAGTTTTGGTAGACGATGAGATAAGACATGTTGATACCTTATGCAAGTACTAGTTGGTGGTAGCTTGGCACATGATATGTTGAACTAGGAATGGGGCATATTGTGGTGATTGGGACAATTTAAAATGAGAGGATTGTTCTTTTCATGACATCCCATCTTCCAACCCCTCAAATCATGAGGAAACTATATGATCGTTGTATTGAAAAGCGTGCAAACATAAATACTCCCTCCGTCCCGGCTTAAGATTTCCTTCTGTCCCGACCTAAGATTCTTAGTTTGACTTTACACGGAAATTAAGAAAAAGTAAATGTTGTGAGTATGAAAAAGTAAGGAAGAGAAAGTTGGAGAGATAAACTGGGTAGGGAGTTTTTGTTGTGAGAATAACAAGTGGGTCCCATAATCCATTTTAGGTAATAAAGCAACTAAGAACTTTAGGCTGGGACAGACCAAAAAGGAAAGTAAGAACCTTCCGGAGGGAGTAAAATTTTACTTTACTCTTCACTAATTGTATACGCAAAACAGCTGTAGTGGAAGTTTTTTATTTATTCAAATATAATTAATGTTCGAGATAAAAACATCGATATATCCAATTATTTTTACATCAAGGACTAGCATTTATTTGACCCTTGCAAAATTTATATCGAAAGAACCGAATATGATATTGTTATCGTAATAATGACACGATTAGCCTTATCGTTAGCTTCTTGTTATAACCAATAAATATCTTTTCTGTCACTTGATTTTGAAAGAAAATAACTAAGGAAAAACCTTGCAAATTGAAGAAAATACATTTTTTTTTTTAGGGTTTGTGGATAGAAAGAAGGGTAGAATCCAAAAGATGTAACATGACAAAGAAGTGATAGTTTTTTCATACTCCGTCCGTACCAGCTCACTTGACAGTTATTTCCATTTTTGTCCGTCCCAGCTCAGCCTAATTTTTATAATTTTATATTCACTCTACCCCACCATTCATTCTCTCTCTTCATTTTCCACCACTCAATTTATTCAACCAACACTACTATTTACCCCACTCATTCTCTCTCTTCATTTTCTACCACACATTTTCATTATTTTATTATTTTTCCTTAGTTATTATGCTCACCTCCTAACTGTCAAGTGAGGTGAGACAGAGGGAGTATTTGGATTGAACGTAGGAGCCATTACTCATACAACATTACAAGAAACAGTTTCAGTTCCAGTTCAACCTATCTAAAAGTAATAGACCCAACCCAAGAACAATACTCATTTTGTCTCAAAATTGAAAAGAAAAAGTTCACGTGTCTCTTAAAGAGAAAAATAATTATAGTGCGGTTAGAGCCTATCCTAAAAAGAATTACACGAGTATTTCACTAAGAAATATTTTCTAGACATTTTGCCTATTGAGTTCTTTGTTCATTGTATCTGAACTAGATGTGTTGTTTGCTACATGTAAAAAATGTCATTCTAGCTTTGACTTATACTCCCTCCGACCCACTCGAATTAGGATTTTTGTTCAATCTAATTATACTTTGACCAATAATTTGAAGAAAAATAATTATCTTAATGAAAATCTAAAAATAGTCATTGAATTTATTAGTAATCGTAATACAATAACAATTTTTAAATTTTTATTAGCATCATTATTTTTTCTTCAAATTATTGGTCAAAGTAGAATCAGATTGACCAATAATCCTAATTCTAGTGTGACGGATGGAGTATACAATAAAATCAAAATGTCGGATAAACAAACCAGTGCACAAGTTTTTCGACCTTTCTTTCAGTCCAGAAAAACTATTTTATAGTTGGATTTTGGAACTCAGTTGAGGAAAGTATGACACAATGGCATTAAGCTTGTTGTCACAACTATTTTTATTACACAACGTATAATCTGCGAAGAACACTGCTGATGTGACCAAGAAATTTAGTTAATTGGGCTTTATTGATGATCAAAGAATGATATAAATCCGTACCATAATCGAGTAACAATTGGGCTTAGGTCATCTTCAGGGGTAAGGTAACAATTGGGTTTGGGCCATCTTCATGGGTAAAGGAGACCACTCAGGTCGGCATCTAACCTTGGGGAGAGATAAGAGAGAGCGATATATTGACCTCACCAATGTCTGGGATTCGGCGTGAGATATCCGGCAGCCCGTTGAAGGCGGGATGGATATGATAGAGCTTGAGTACGTGACAAAAAAGGACTAACGACCTCTGACGAAAGGACAAATCTACCTTTTCGCGTCCCACTTGGTCAGAGTTGTGGAGGCGGATAAAGGAAGCTTAGCAAATGAGGGAAGGACATGTGGCTTGTACCTTGGTGAGGTCATCACACCTTTTACTAGTATATAAACTCACAATTTATTGGAGAAGAGGTCAGTCTTGTTTTGTGCTTAAGTCCCTTTGAAAATTGTTGATCTTGTGTTATTCTTGGGGATCAGATTACTTATTCTCACACCGGAGGGATTTTGGGGAAAAACCTCCCCTGCCCTAACGGTGTTTCCTGTTCTCAGGTTATTCATAGGTGAGGTGGAGTGAGCTGAGGGAAGGAAGGTTGAGCATCCATCTAGACATTGGACTACAACAAAAAGGTTGTTGGGTCAAAGCATTTTTCCCGAAAGCATCAACTGCCAATTTTTTGGCATTAATTAGGTGCATGAGTATAATAAAACCTTGTTAATGTGTAAGAAATTGTTCAATTTACCTCAGACCAAAGAGCTCTAGCTCAAGCGGTATCCGATATTAGCTTCCCATGCGGAGGTCTCGAGTTCGAATCCCGTTAGGGAGATTTGTATTAGCCGTCATGGCCATTTGATGTAGCCTAAGGGCAATTTATCTATCATTAATGAAATTAAAAAAATACCTCCGACTTTGATAATTTGCCACAATGTTAGCGGAGATAGCAGACACGGGGATATAGTAACTCGCGTGTGGAAAGTCCATATTTAACTGAGGGATATCACAATATATATAGTGCTCCCTCCGTCTCAAAATCAATGTTTGAAAAGCTTATTATTAGATTTGCTTGTATTAAATTTTCTCGCAGTATTAAGGATTTAGACATTCATGGTGTTTGAGATAATTGAAATCATTTTCCTTTTGTCAGTTTGGCCTAATTGAAATGAAATTGAACTTAAATCAAAATTCTGCAGAAAAAGTGATGTTTTTTTTTTGTTTTTTTGGCAATGTTGATATGCGCAGGCACACATCAGCTGCAAAACTAGATAATAAATTTATCTTTCATAATACTCAATCAGTCCCTTTTTTGCTTTATTGCAAAATAAAATGTCGCTGTACGAGCAATGCACAAACAAGTAAAGCACGTTTTTTTAAAACGTTGACAAATCAATTGCGATATTTATTGTGGGACAGAGAGAACGAGTACTGACGAGCGGAACAAGGATACATATATAATAGCATGTGTTTTGAAGTACAAATTTGACATTCATGTCTTCACGTTCCAAGTTACTTGAAATTGAAAATGAAAACATAAGAAATACAATTTGGAATTCAGTTTACGTACTTGGATACACAAAACTGTTAAAAAGTTTTCTCTATTTTTTATCGACTTGATTGAGCTTGCCTAGACCATTGCAATTAGCACACACAATCTGAGCCTGGTCCTTCCGAGCAGCATTCGCATTCAACGTAGCTCCTCCTTTCCTCACAAAACCCGCACCATCACAAACCGGGCACCTAAAATGCACCCACAAGCACTTTTCAAAATGACCAAACTAACCAGAAAAAATATACTCCCAGTATAGCCTCACTTTGACTTTGATGATCAACTGAACGAACTTTGACCATTATTTAACTAAATCCAGTTATCCCTAAGTAATTAAAATAAAAATCGCTATTGATAAGATTCCTAAAGGTGAAACAACATGATCAAAGTTCAATTGAGTTGACCATCATAGTCAAAGTGGGACTATCTGTCCGGGACGGAGGGAGTATAAGAAGGTAAAACTTACAGGTCTTTTCGCGAGAAGAGGATGGGGAAAGCAGTCCCAATCAATGCAACCGCAGCTGCACCGGCAGCCAAATAGATGTTGCCGGCAGACGATACATCCCCGACCGCTGCAACCACCGTCAGTGATTTCCTGTTCCTGTTCTTCTCAACTTTCTGGAAAGACGAAATTTTTGAACCCAAAAATGGAGATGGATTAGCATTTGCTGAAGAAGATTGCCTTGCTGAATTTGTTAAAATGGTAGCTTGCAGAGGAGCTATGGATGATGCCATTGACTTGTACAATTCTTTTACTTTTGATGAATATGTATGCTTCAGCTGCCAATTTGTACAACCCCTTTAATCAAAATATCAATTTTTTGTTGTCCATAGAATAGATATAAAAATTAAGAGGATAAGGTGACTTTGTAGATAAGTTTGGTCCTACCTTAACTGACCTGGCAAATATCCAAGTATCCAAGTTGATATTTCCTAGCTTGAACAAAGAAACTCAACCTGGCTATGAAAAAATGACCTTACCTTGCATAACTTAAAATTCATGGTTTTTAAATACTCCCTCCGTCCCAAAATGATCTTTGCGCTTTTTTTGTTCTTACTACGAATGATCTTTGAGCAATAATTTAGGCTGATTTAAATATCCTAATGAAAATATAAAACTTGTTGTTGATAGTATTATCAATGGTCTATCAATAACAAGTTTTAGATTTTCATTAGTATAATTGAATCAACCTAAAGTTATTGCTCAAAGTCCCCTCGTAATAACGGCAAAAAAAGTGTGAATATCATTTTGAGACGGAGGTAGTACTTCCCATCTGTGGAATAATATCATTGTTGAAAACGATCTGTATGGGTCAAAGATGTGGTAATAACAATTGGCTAGTGGGATATAATTTGACTCAATATATCAGTACAACGTTGGCATATCTGACACTGAACAAGATAGCAAGTCGACAGAAAACAATACTTCAGAAATAAGAATAATCAACTTTATGCACGACATGAAGCTATCGTCGTTGCGGTCTAGCCAAGGTCTGATCAAAGATTACCCCCGTCAGAATTCATGTCATTTTCCCCGCCTAAATCATGGGACTAACAAGGAAAAAAGGCCAAGCATAGAGAGAATGAAGGGTTCAATTGTTAAATGACATGATTTAACGGTTATGTTTTAGCTCGATATCCTAGCATAAAGCTGAAGGGGAGCCTTGACGCACAGGTACTTTGTCTGAAGCAATTTTGAGCAATAATTATAGGTTAATCTAACTATCCTAATGAAAATCCAAAACTCGTTGTGATACACCATTATAAATACTATCAATAACAAGTTTTAGATTTTCATTGGAGATAATTAGATTAACCTATAATTATTGTTCAAAATTGCTTCAGACAAAAACAAAAAAACTAAGAATTTTAACTTGGGATGGAGGTCTTGACATAAGATCAGGGTATTCACAGGAGGTAATATGATGTATCAGTAGCAAGTTTGAAAATTTTATTGGGATAATTATCTTCTCAAAAATCTTTGGTTAGAGCTCAATCATATTGACCACGAAAAAGTGAAGCAATCTTTTTGTGACCGAGGGAGTATAATATAAAATATAAGTACACAATTTTGAAGGGGGGTCAGATGCCAAATTTAAAGGAGTACATATAACTTTCCTCCAAAGTTAAAAGGACTACTATGGAAAAACTGAAAAAGTCAAAGGGGGGCGGGTTCAAGTGACCCCTCTCACTTGTTAGTAGATCCGCCAGAGTTTGTGTGTGTGTGGAGAATTGTAAATGATAAAAATGGAACATACATTTTGGCAGCTGATTAGAGTAGTAAACCCAGTGACTGAGAAAGCAATGTTACCTCTATGAAGTGCGTATGAGATGGTGATGGTGATGGTGATGGTAGCAACCCTTGTTCTAC
This sequence comes from Campanula takesimana, assembly GCA_026119855.1. Taxonomy (NCBI): domain Eukaryota; kingdom Viridiplantae; phylum Streptophyta; class Magnoliopsida; order Asterales; family Campanulaceae; genus Campanula; species Campanula takesimana. Next base: position 106,668 of record JAOWBW010001711.1, read on the forward strand.
ATCTGATTACAAAGTTCATCCAAAGCAAATAACAAATTTGACGTTTTCGCACGTATTTTATTAACTAATAAAGTATTCAATTCTTTAATTGACAAGTCTTAGTTTATGATTCTGATAGTGATGCATGAAAATAAAAGAAACAGTTGGAAGAACTAATGCAAAGATTGAAATACAAGGAGACTGCAGACCGACCACTGCCTGAGACTGCCTTTTCAACCATATAATATAAGATGGCAAAGTGAAACAAGAGCAAGCAAACAAAATACTCCCTCCGTCCCAAAATGATCTTCTCATTTGTCATTTCTCATTGTCCCAAAAAGTTCTTCAAATTTAGGCTTAAATGTGCATAAACACAACATGGCTAGTGAAGCAAGTGTTCTTATCCTTAAAAAGTTTGAATAGTCAAACGTGAAGATCATTTTGGGACGGAGGGAGTAATAGTGAACGAGGAAGAGACTGAAAAAAGAATAATCAGTATTTGAAAAAAAATAAGAAAAAACACAGAGAATGTGAAGAGTGAAGTACGCAAATAAGAGTGTACAACCATAAAGCAAATAATGTTAATATTTCAATCCATATTATCATCCATAAAGAAACTAATGACAACTCTATAATGGCAAAAATAAGATACTCCCTCTGTACTGGAATAAATGTCGCCATTTTTTGTAGTTTAGTACTAACGAACTTTGAACAATAATTTAGGTTGATTTAATAATCCTAATAAAATTGTAAAACTTGTTATTGATACACCCATATAAATACTATCAATAATAATTTTTAAATTTTTTAATAGAATGATTACATTAACTTAAAATTATTGCTCAAAGTTCCTTCGTACTAACATACAAAAAACGGCGACAATTATTCTGAGACAGGCTAGTAACTCAAAACCTGAGAGCACAAGAGATGTACTGAACCCCATATGAGTTTGAGGGAATGTCAATAACATACTGTCATAAAGGTTACCCACAGGTCCCAAACTGCCATGACTGAGTTTAACAAAATATAAAGACAATACTTTTAACATGATGTTGGTGATTGCGTTAGATGGGAAGCGGGTGGGGAAGTGCAATTACTTTCAAAGATGGTTACCTCGATAGATCTGACGACATTGGTATCATCCAAGAGTTGCTTGAGTTCTTCGTCTTCTCTCCTCACACAACGTTCTCCATTCTGTGTGTTTACATAGGGATAGGGCTGGCTAGGAACAAATCACTACAACAACAACAACAAAGCCTTAGTCCCAAAATAATTTGGGGTCGGCTAACATGAATCCTCATATGTCATCGTGATAAAAGGAAGAGAGAGAGAGAAAGAGAAAGAGAGAGAAAGAGAGAGAGAGAGAGAGAGAGAGAGAGAGAGAGAGAGGAAAAAGATGGAGAAAATAAAATAAAATAAAATAAAATAAATAAATAAATAATAAAAATAAAAATGTACGATCAACCCCATCATTCACATGAATTTTCGCCCTCCACTCCGGTCTCCTCAACGCCACATCTTCATCCACTCCGAGTAAACTCATATCATTTTCAATCACCTTAATCCAAGTTTGCTTGGGTCTTCCCCTACCCCTCGCCATTTTATCACTTCTCCACTCTTCAGGCCTCCTAACCGGTGCATCACTCGGTCTCCGTCTCACATGACCAAACCACCTTAGACGATGCTCCCTCATTTTATCCTCAATGGGCGCAACTCCTATTTTACCCCTGATCACCTCATTTCTCAATCGATCTTTTCTTGTATGCCCACACATCCATCGTAGCATACGCATCTCCGCTACATTCATCTTATGAATATGACACTGTTTCACGGCCCAACATTCAGTGCCATAAAGCAGTGCAGGCCTAATTGCCGTACGATAGAATTTTCCCTTTAATCTATTTGGCATGCCACGATCACAAAGAAACCCTGTGGCACTCTTCCACTTCAACCAACCTGCTTTAATCCTATGGGCCACATCTCCATCCAATTCTCCATCTTTTTGGATAATAGATCCAAGATAGCGAAAGAACTCGGAAGCTTGGACAATATTTCCATCGAATGTGATCACTCCTGCCTCTCTGCTTCCAACTTTGCTAAATTTACACTCCATATATTCAGTTTTGCTTCTGCTTAACCTAAAACCTCGAGATTCCAAAGTGCGTCTCCACAACTCCAATTTACTTTCAACACCTTCTTTTGTCTCATCAATCAGCACAATATCATCTGCGAACAACATACACCATGGAATATCATCTTGGATTGACCTCGTCACTTCATCCATTATCAGGGCAAAGAGAAAGGGACTAAGTGCAGAGCCTTGATGCACTCCAATCGTGATAGGGAACTCTTCTGTCTTCCCAACGCTTGTCCGTACACTAGTACTAACTCCATTATACATGTCCTTGATAATATCAATATATTTCTTTGAAACGCCTTTCTTTACTAAAGCCCACCAAAGTACCTCTCTTGGCACTTTATCATACGCTTTCTCCAAATCAATGAAAACTATGTGCAAATCTTTCTTTTTATCTCGATATTTCTCCATGATTTGTCTCATAAGATAGATTGCGTCCATAGTCGATCTGCCGGGCATAAATCCAAATTGGTTATCCGAAATATTCACAATTTTTCTTAGCCGTTGTGCAATTACTCTTTCCCAAAGTTTCATAGTATGGCTCATTAGTTTGATCCCTCGATAGTTGGCACAATCTTGTACATCACCTTTGTTCTTATACAAAGGGATTAGGGTACTTTTTCTCCACTCTAATGGCATTGTGTTACTTCTCCATATCTTGTTGAATAGTGTTGTTAACCAATCTATTCCCCTCTCCCCAAAACATCTCCACACCTCAATTGGTATTCCATCCGGCCCTACGGCTTTCTTTAATCCCATCTTTTTCATCGCCATTTCCACTTCACCCTTTTGAATTCGCCGCATAAAATCTCGATTAATCATACTCGAAGGGATAGTTATATCTCCAATATCCTGCTCTTGATTGCCATTAAACAATGTATTGAAGTACGAACTCCACCTATCTTTTATCTCTTTATCCCCGACCAACACTCTTTGGTCTACATCCTTAACACATTTAACCCTCCCAATGTCTCGTGTCCTCTTATCCCTCATACGAGCAAGTCTATAGATGTCTTTTTCCCCTTCTTTTGTATCCAATCTATCATAAAGTTTCTGATTCACCTTTGCTCTTGCATCTTTTACTGCTTTCTTTGCTTCTCTTCTAGCCTCCTTATACCTCTCATAGTTCTCCTCACTCCTGCATTTTCCCAATAATTTATAGCATTCTCGCTTGCTCTTTATCGCTTGCTTTACTTCCTCGTTCCACCATGATGTGTCCTTACTTTGTGGCACACTTCCTTTAGATTCTCCAAGGATTTCTCTTGCCACCTCCTTTATGGTATGCTCCATCTTAGTCCAGGTTGAATCTATATCCATATCCTCCATATTACCCGACCAAATACCAGTAGTGGCCATCTTAGCTAGAAATCTCTGTTGATTCTCCCCTTGAAGCCTCCACCACTTGATTCTAGGTTCTACTAGTGGTTTTCTCTTCCTTGAAATTCTCCTACTTCGAAAATCAAGTACCACAAGTCTATGTTGAGTTGCAGTACTTTCACCTGGAATAACCTTGCAGTCAGTGTAACTCTTTCTACAAGCATTTCTTACTAAGAAGAAGTCAATCTGACTTGCATTACCTCCACTTCTATAGGTCACCAAGTGTGATTCTCTCTTCTTGAACCAAGTGTTAATTATACTCAAGTCATATGCCATCGCAAACTCCAGGATCCCGTTCCCTGCTTCATTCCTCTCCCCAAAACCAAAACCTCCATGAATGCTCTCAAAGTCGTGTCGACTAGACCCCACATGTCCATTAAGATCGCCACCAACGACTAACTTCTCAGCACTAGGTACGCGTTGCACAACCTCTTCTAAATCTTCCCAGAACTTTTGTTTAATAGATGCGTCCAACCCTACTTGTGGTGCATAGGCACTAATAATAGTTATAATCTCATCACTAACCACAAGTTTAATACCAATGATCCGGTCACTCTTCCTGTACACCTCCACAACATCATCGATATACTCCTTGTCAATAATGATACCTACTCCATTCCTACCCTTCTCCTTTCCTGAATACCAAAGCTTAAAACCCTAAGGTGCTATTTCTTTAGCTTTCTCTCCAACCCACTTAGTTTCTTGTAGACACATTATGTGAATCTTCCTCCTCATAACCTCCACCACTTCTGCTGATCAATTCATATTCGGATTTATGTCATAAGAAATGTGACAAAGATTTTACGCTGGCTGTCACATGCCTACCGCAACTCTCATCCTTTATCCTGGCTTGGGACAGGCAAGGGTAAATCCTTAGCGGATTTAATCCTTGGCGGATTTTAGGAACAAATCACTGCATCTTTAAATAAGGGAAGTCCCCCTTCATGATCAAAGCGTATCAATGGTGTAAGATCAACGACAGCGTCATCATCAATGCAGGAAGGCAGTTAGAATGAACCTATAGATTAGGGCTTCTATCGTGCTACTCTAGACATAGGTAGGGGACACTGTTGCTACCAATGGTTTTTCTTTTTTTTTTTTTTTATTATGGAAATACCTAAATTGTAAATAAATAATAAGAAATTCCCTCTCAACATTAAGCAAGTGTTCAAAGTAACAATTTTCATATCCAACAACCATAAGATACCCTAAAGCAGAGATGATTATCAACAATCATGGTAGACAAATTAAAAAAGTATCAACATCAGAAGAGCCAACTAAGAACTACAAATTTTGAAAACTGGGATCAACACATTATTTGATAAAAAAAATTGTTTCAATAAAATGTATGATCAAACAATGTTAAAATCATATTACAGCAGTACATAACATGAGCACCTTAATATCATCTAAATAACACCTCATCATGCATAAGCTTCCTCCTTCTCAATCTGCCGGGACAAGTTGATCTTCTAGCAATGCAATTTTCTTGCTTACATTTAACAACTTCAAGTTTCCTGCTTTCCAAATGTGCTTATATACATCGATAGATGTTACATTCTATAGACATAACCCTTCTATGAAAACCTTGTTACTCTATCATCATCCACAACCAAGCCATTCGAGCTCCTTCTTGAAGACCTTCTACCAATATCAGAAGGGGAGCGGTTTTGCCTAACACCAGCTTCCAACCTAAATCTCTGGGGCAAATTTCTAAACCTCCCAAACAATGAGAAAAAACTTCGTAAAGCACCCCTTACTCTATCCCTCCTACTCGCCCTAATCTCAGTTCTAGACCATTCAATCCTTCTCGGAGCATCAGCAACACTAAACCCACCATCCATTTCGGTATAAACAACAGGTAACTCAGGCTCAGGCCCGCCTGTAAACCGTCCAACTGCATACCCACCTCCAGGTAATCTCCATATCGTTAACCCCATTGGCTCCTCATCACCACCCGTAAACTCATCAGAGCTCTCCAAAACTTCAGTAGGCAATTCATGGCGACAAACGGGACAAGAACTACGAATCGAAAGCCAAGGAACTATACAATCAGAATGATAAATGTGCTTACAAGGCAATTCTCGAGCTTCTGAATTAGCCTCAAACGCCTCTTTACACACAGCACAGTAATCAGGTTCATCAACGACACAGCCTCTATCACCAATCTTGATACTCGGAAGCGACTCTATGACAGCCTTGGAAGCCGGGGGATTATCAAACATCCCCAACTCGTTCACATCTAACTGAGTCAATTGATCAAGCAGTTGGTGGAACCCAGTACGCATCAACAATTGGGCAACGCTGTCAGGCAAAGGACGCAGCCCGGTTTCGAAATTCCCGTAATACAACTCGATATTAACCCCGCCGGCTCCGCCGCGGATGGCGCGGCGGAGGACGATGATCGGATTGAATATGGATTGCTCGGGATGATTTCTTAAATTCTCACGAACCCTAGGACGGGAATTTTGAATGTGATTAGAACTGGGGAAAGGACTTCTTTGTTCGACAAATCCGCTACGGCAATCGGTGCATGTTATTGAAGATTGGCGCTGGACATTAACGAAGCCGTTGCAGCTGTGACACCAAAACGACGACGGCGCCACCGATGCCATTATTGAAACTAACCCTAATTCTTGAATTCTTGAATTGAAAAAAAGAAACAGAATTTGGGTGAAATGAAATCAGGGAATTAAAAAATTCGATTTGAATTTGAAATTGGAACTGAAATTGAGATCATTTTTTGAGGAGTTGGAAATTGTGAAGGGGAGGGGGTTGTGTATATATAGATGAAGGGGAGAAGGTAAAGTGGCGTCGTTTTGGGGTGAGGGGGCGTGGAAGGTACGTTAATTTGTCTGTGTGAGAAAGTTTGAACTGTAAAATCGAGTTATTATGGGGGGTGGGGTGGAAAGGAGGAAGAAGACAGAGATGGTCAAAGCCGTTTCAAAAACAGGGCTGAGCGGCCGGGTTTGACTTGACCCATTTTCCATCATTTCAAATGAATTCTCTTCCCTATTTTACCACCTCCTTTATTAAACCACTTTTTTTAAGCTTTATTAAACTTTTTAAAAAGGGGTTTCATTTCACCAATAAATCCCTAAGATGAGGTAGAATTTACCAATAAAAACATTATATTTTCGTATTTACCTTAGGATCCCGAATTGAAATCAAAACTCCCATAAAATCCTTAGCCCTCTTTATAATAATTATAAATGACAAAATTACCATCCATGTTTCTTTCTATGCGCGCGTTCGTCTCTCTCTCTATGGGCTCCATTTCGCTTTCTCTCTCTACGCGCATCTCAAGATCAGGGAACCCTATCTCTCTCTGTTGGAATTTTGGTTTTGGAAAAGTTAGTTTGACCGACTTTTGACAAAAAATTTCATTAGGTTCCATTTTGTGTAAATGGAAATTAATTGCATAATTGTAATCTACGTTTGGAGTAGATTAATGTGGTATATTTATTTTCTCAAAACCAATTCCAGGTGAATGAGAAATTAATGTCCAAAGTATGCAAGTTGAAGTGGGTTTATGAAGAGTTGGGAATGTGTAAAGCCATGTATCCCACATTGGTTGGAAAATGAAAAAGATGAGAGTATTTAATATGGCTCATCTAAGAAGGTTGCAATCAAGTGTGGACATGGGTTTCCAAGCTAAGTGGGCCTTTGGGCTAACCATGCAAGCTAGTGGGTAAATAAGTTAATTTTGAGCTTGCCCAAAATAGACCTATGACCCGCGAAGGGCGGTTTAGGGCGCACGTACGCATCGGTCGCTGTGGAGCTTAAATTTTTGGCAAAGATGGGCTCGATGGTGGTCCGCCCTCCATTCAAGATCAGATCCAATGGCTTAGAAACCACCAGGCACCAAAGATGCCTATTCCCAAAAGGCACCCCATCTCTTCAATTCCTATATAAAGCCCTCCACCAGTTTGACATTCTCACTCAGTCATTCACTCTCAAGTGAAAATCATACACAAATCACTCTCTCTTCGCTTCAGAAGTAGAGGAGCACATATTTAACGGAGTTAACGAACTCGGTTAAATACTTAACTGAATTCAATGGAATTCTGTTAGAATTCAAAAGAATTCTCAAGGCATCTGTTAGAAGATAGAATCATCTTGTTGCATAAGTTCCTTCAATGTCTGGAAGTATCAAACACTGTTATGTTCGCCGAAATCGTTAATTTGAAGTGCTTCTATTCACGATTGTAAAGTCGTTTTATCTTGAGAGAAGATTGCCGCAGACCGTTAGCACCAGTGCGGGGCAATATCTTCTTGCGGAGATTGTGTCCAACACAAGACTCGACTTCATTCATTGCCCGGTTTGATTTAATATTCTGCATTTAAAGTTTATCCTTATTTCTGCCCCGTTAATTATTTTATGGTTCATTTTATATTTGTCATTATCGTTAAGTTCAAAAAACCTTTACTATTGTTATATACAATTTACCTAACACTCTCATCCACTGCTCTTTACTGGATGGCACAGGGAGCTAAAGAGAAATTTTTAGACAGGGACAGTTAGAGAGAGAAAACTTGAGGTTTTTTCCTCCCAATCCTTCTTTGCTTTATATTATTATTGCCGATTTTTTTTTTCTTTGTGTGCTTGATTTTTTTTTTTTTTTTTTTTTTTTTTAATGCCACATTCTATGCTAATCCAGAGATTGGAGTTTCACTTTCCCTATTATCTTTGTTATTAAATTCTTTGGTGTAGTTTGTGATACTCCGCTCGATATTAATAAAATTACGTTATCCGAACTTTTATACTCCCTAATTCCTAAATCGATCTATTTCTACATTGAAGTTTGAGCTCTGATTTTTTTGTCTTGTTATGATTCATATTTTAAGCGGTAAATCGTAAAACATATAAAAAATCTTTGTTTTAAAATTTTAAAATGATAAAATAAATAAATAAAAACTAGCGCAATTTTAAGCAATTGAGACTTGAATTTATTACTGATAAATTAATTTCTCAATAGTTTAAAACGCATATGACATTACACATCTATGAAATCAATTTAACTGTGTTATTTCTAAGTTTATGTGACAACAAAACTGATAAAATGATTTCTCAATTGTTTAAAAGGCATATGACATCATACCAACTGTGAAATCTATTTAACTATGTTATTTCTAAGCTTATGTCATCGTTAAACAACTGATAATTTGATTTTTCATTTATTTAAAGGTTACATGACAACACATTAATCTTTAAATTAAATATATTAGAAATCGACCAATTGTTAAAAGGGTATTCAATAACAGGTTTTAGATTTAATAGATCATTGGAAAAACTGAGTATCAAATGTGAAAATCCGGGAAATGAATTTATCTGTTTTTATATTCATTTATGAACAAATAAAAAATGAATGTCTCAGTTTTTATGTTTAAACATATGAGAAATTGAGTATCAACTGTGAAAAATTACGAGATGAATTTATTAGTTTTTATACATAATTATAAACAAATGAGAGATGAGTGTCTCAGTTTTAAATTTAAACATCTGAGAAATTGAATATAAATTGTGAGAAATTGAGATATGAAATTATAAATTTTTGATACTCAGTTATGAAGGAATGAGAAATGAACATCTCAGTTATGAACTAATGAGAAATGAACATCTCAGTTATGAACGAATGAGAAATGAACATCTCAGTTTTTATACTCAGGTGTGAACAAATGATAAATAATTTCATCAAATTTTAGAAATAAAAATTGGTTTTTAAAAAAATAAAATAAAAATCGAATCATATGTTAAGTGCACTTGTTTGATTCGTCTTGACGGTATGATTAAAACAGTTGTTTCAGATTATTTTTTGTAAAAAGTGAAGTAGGAAAGAGAAAGTGGGGTAGAGAATGGTAGGTTGATTGGTGTTGTAAGTATAAAAGTAAAGTATGAGAGAGAATGAGTGGGATGCATACTAAAGATTATTTTTCATTTTAGGAAAATTTGATTTATCAATTGGACGCTAAAACAAGAAATTTGTGCACATAGTTATGAGACGAAGGATATATATATATTGAGATATTTAAGTTTATAAAATTAAGGGAAAACGAAAAGAGGAAAAAAAAAAAAAAGGAAAAATGGATTGGGAGAGCGTGAAGCCCACGAAATGTACAGCGTTTGGCCGTTTGCTCGTGCACAGGAAGGGTACATGTGTCTAAGCCTCTTTTAACAATGATATATTCCCTTCTTTCTTTCAAAATGATTGATTCTCTGTTCGCCTCAAAATATTGGTCCCGTTGGATTTTTTTTTAAAAAAAAAAAAGTTATACTATAAGTCACAGAAATTCAGTAAATTCGAACCTTTAATTTTCAAATAAAAATGACTTTTTAGGGCAACCAAAAAGTTCCTCCATTACATTATTCATTTTTTAAAATATATCATTTTTCTCTTAAACAAAGACTAATTTATTTTAGTTTTAGTATTTAAGTTAGATTTTTAATTATTTTTCTTTATATACAAAGTATAATATCTTGTTTATCAAATAAAACCATCTTAAAAAAATACTAAAATGTAAGAATATAAAATTGCAATGTTTAATTTTTAAACCTGAATCCATTTTATTATTTTGAGTTTCCTACTAAAAAGTTTTATTTTCTAAAAATAGAACTTTTTATATTACTTCTTTATTCATAGGACCTACTTGTCACACAACAATTTTTCACTAACTAATCCTTACTTTACTTTTTCCCTCCTTCATATACCCACAACATCTATTTCTACAACAACTATCATTAATTACCGTTCTTAAAAAGAAAAATAAAAAGAAAAAGAAATGGTCATTTATTATGAGACGGGCCAACTAGGGAAGTATTTTTTTTTCCCAACTAAGATGCATTGTTAAGGAATATAGATAAACTGTATTTTAGGGTCTAAAATTTTGGGGAATTCATATTTCGAGATTTGATGTTCAATTTCGGGCAAGGTCCAAAGTAACAAATTCTATTTGTGAGCGCGCATTTTGTTGTCTTCGTTGTCCGTGGGCCCAACATAAAAGTAGCTCAGAAGAATATACGCACACAAATATTTGTGGAGCCAATACTAAGTATATCATTGTTTCTCTTAAGTTTGGAAACATTATCAAATTGGGGTCTAAACTTTGATAGTTTGAAAATTGGGGTCTATAGTTGTCAACATAAGGTTTGATATAGTAGTCGCTGCGATAAGTCTCATTAATTTAAAAAGGAGAATTCGGTCGAAGTGAGAAGAAAGACTAAAGGGAAAGAGAGTAGCCGCTGCGAGTCCGACGGGGTTAAATGAAAGACTGAGATCCAGCGTTGTTGTCGTCCCCATTCATCATTTGTTCTCAACCTCATCTCCCCTCTTCTTCGTCTTCCCTCTTCAATTTGTTTTGATCTTTCTTTGTGAAATTGATAAATACTTGCCCTAAATTTCATACATTGATTGTTAATTTTACATCTCGAACGAAGATATGAAAGTCTCCATAATTTTGTAAAATGATTTTTGTTTCTTTTACGTTTTTCCAAGCTGAACTGGAAAATTGATTGAATTTGAAAACAAATTTGTTTATTCACATTTATGTTTTTAAATCTAAACTAGTATAATCAGTTTGCAGAATATACATTTCTCACAACAAGTTGTCTGGACCAATATCGATCGAAAACTCGTTATAACAATTTTCACCATGTTCATTCATTGGAAATGCATGTGTGTGTGAAATGAGTTAGAGTTGTCTCCTTGTTCTAAAATCTTTTCATCTCAAAAGCCAAGATAGTTCAACAAGAATGTGATCATCGATTTCATTGTTTCAGTTGTCACTGTCTTGATGGCATCGATATATTTAGCACGTTTCTTTATTCATACAAAGAAAATTAACATGATAGAGGAAACTAATAACTTGTAAAAAGATAAAAGGTATGAATCAATGATTTGGGATATGGATAGGAGGATCATGTCTGGTGAGATATGTTTGAAATAATTCCACAAGAAAGAATTAAAATACTGAAATAAATAATAAATAAATAAGAAACTGGAAATTAAAACTGAAATAAAAGTGGACAGAAATTCGATTGTGCCGAGCCGTGTGTTTGAACACACTGTCCTTAAGACTTATTTGCCCCCTCACCGTGAGTGCTTGAGGAAATTGTTGGACGCTAGTCTCCCAGGATTACTCGCGCGGACCGGATGCTTCTCAGGACTATGAGACTCCGGCGAACTGAATAAGTGCCCGGACAGTATCACCTCGTGAATGCAATGCAGGAAGCCAAAGGGAGAGTGAACAATATGCAACAAGAAGAGACTGTAAGGAACTGCTGGAAATCTGTGTATATTCGAAAATTGTTGTCTATCAAACTGGTCTGTGCAATACTCTATTTATACTGCTCCAAGGACTGACCAAGAGTCAAAAATTTAATTCAAAAAGGATAAGCCTAATCCTTTAATTGACTGAGATAAGGCATGTCTCTTCATTTAACATTCCAGTTCAGATGGGTTGAATCTGTTTTTGAGCAAAAAATTTTGACTGAAAATCAAAATTAATAGCAAAAGGTGAGCTCGCACGGACAAGCCAAATCGGTGCTACATTCGTGTCCGCAGGACGCGCACACACATGTGTTCGGACCCCGCAAGCTAAATTGGGTCCATGATTTGCACCCCCCTGCGCGCGAGAGAGAGCCTCTATGCAATACAAGCTTACACACTACTCAAGTGCTCAAGCATTTAAACTAGCTTCCTTTTACATCTTTTTCCAATATGGGATAATGCTAATATCCCCACTTCAACCCACCAACTTTAAGCCTTTGTAACTCATTCATCCCAACACCAAATTGGACAAATGAATACATTATCTCAATGTCCTCATGGAGTAGAACACAAACCCACAAACAATTTTGTCATTCGAATTTTTTTTTTATCAATCAATTAGTACACAAATTAAGAAAATACTCATTTCCTTCACTTTTTTTTTCCAACAATTCCCCACATGAAGGAAATGATGAGGAATTTGATGATAAAGTCCAACAGTAGAAAACCTGTATAGGATAGGTATGGGGTTTTCCCTTTGAACTTTCCCTCGTAGATGTATACTTATTCTACTCGCTAATCAGTAGACACGATGTCCTTGAACTGTTCAGCTTTTTGTGTAGCCAATCATATACTTCTACACAGGTATCTCCCTAACACAATTCAGTTCTCATGGTTGTGTCCATTGTGGCCGTGGAACACAATGCCTGGTTCTGTGAGAGGGTCTAAGAATTGAGCCTCACACAATTCTCCTCGAAGCGGCCCCACTTCTCTCTCACATAGGTGATTTCTTCTATGTAACCCGGTTTACTCCATAAGAATCATTAAAAGCCATTGTCTTAACCTCATTCATCTCGGGATGTCACTTTTATATATGAATGGGTATGGGGTTAGTCCCCACAGTGACGCTACAAGTCTTTTAACGGTTAGGTGGTCCCTTTTGAACCTAGATCTTGGGATCTCCAGTCAACTAGGTTGGGTTTTCCACCGTGGTTAACTTCTCAAGAGGCTTTAAACTCATTCCCCTTGTCGATCTCGTAACTACCTCTCTGTTTAACCCTTTGGTTAACGGATCCGCTAAGTTATCCTTTGACTTCACATAGTCAATGGATATGGTTCCAGTTGAGAGTAGTTGTCTTATGGTATTATGTCTTCGACGAATATGTCTCGACTTACCATTGTACATGTTGCTTTGTGCCCTACCAATTGCAGATTGACTATCGCAATGTATGCATATTGGTGGCACTGGCTTTGTCCATTTTGGAATATCTTCTAGGAATTGGCGTAGCCACTCCGCTTCTTCCCCACATTTGTCCAATGCTATGAACTCAGATTCCATCGTGGATCTAGCTATAACAGTCTGCTTAGAAGATTTCCATGATATAGCCGCACCTGCTAATGTGAATACATATCCACTAGTAGACTTTGAGTCTTTGATATCAGATATCCAATTAGCATCGCTATACCCTTCAATCACTGCTGGATGTCTAGTATAATGTAATCCATAGTCACGAGTATGTCTCAAGTATCTAAGTACTCTCACAATACCCTTCCAATGATCCGCTCCAAGATTACTTGTGTACCGACTCAGTTTGCTAACAGCGTAAGCAATATTTGGTCTTGTGCAACTCATTAGGTACATTAGACTTTCAATTATCCTTGAATACTCTGATTGAGAAACTGGTTCTCCTCTATTCTTTGATAGATGTTGACTTGTGTCAATTGGAGTGTTAGCTATTCCATTGTCATCCTTAGAAATTTTCACTCCAAGGATCACATCAGCTATTCCCATGTCCTTCATGTCAAACTTCGAGTTTAACATATCTTTTGTGGATTTGATCATCTTGTCACAACTTCCTATGATTTAAGAATGTCATCTACATAAAGACACAAAATGTGACACGCCCCCAGGTCTCGGGATCCCCTAATAGAACCTCGAACCTGGATGGGAGTGACTAACGAGGAACAGCAAACTTAACAAGAAACTTAATGACATTTGTTTAACAAACTGACATGATATATATACTCTAGAGTAAGGAGCTATACTAGCTCACAACACGAGTTTTAGACAAGAAAATTAAAACCAAAATTAAATACATACACAGCGAAAATATGCCTAGCACATAAGCTGGCATCAAGAGTACTATACAAGATGTCTAGTGACAACAAGAACTGAACAAGACAGTCTACCCCAAAATAAGGAGTTATAAAACCCATAATACATCGTCCTCACTAAATGTAAAATGACACAACCCCAAAAGAATCACGACCCGCGTAGTAAGCTCCCAGCTATGTCGAGCCTCACTACGCACTATCCTTCCTTTGATCTAAGGAAAACAATTAAACAAGGAACGGGGTGAGATAAATCTCAGTAAGCTATTAGATGCAACTACATGACATGTTATCATGCAATTCAAGTAGATACTCAAGTAATCATGTATCAAGTATCATCAAGTAACAAGTATATGAGAGGCTAAGCCACTCATCAAGTAGCACATAAGGCTAAACAAGCAAGTTATAAGGATATTGCTTCCTTCCTTATTCCTCCCAAGAATACCATTGTTGTCGTAGCTTGTATTACTTTGACAATCACGATCAATAACAGAAAACTGATTATTCAGTATGTATCAGAAGACCCGGTAACCAGTGTCATTCTCAAGATCAAGACTCACGAGGTGTTCAAGAGTTTAGCATTCACTTAAGTCAGGCTTATTGCTCCAACTAAGGAAGCTATGCCCTTACTATGGCCGGTAGTAAGGGGTCAAGCGCAAATACATAGGGACCCGATTGTCACTTAAGCCCCAGCTCTCGCGACAAGCGTGAACCTATATATTTTCCGAACAAGCAAGGAGAACCAGCTGGACTCACACAAGAATGTACAAGTAGATATTTACTTGAACTACGGGAGAATAACTAATCCAAAAGTAGTGGACTAGCTCAACAAGGAACATGCTTCAAGTAATCAAGAAGTCACCTTGTATCAAGCAAATGTATGCAATGTTTGCACATACACAACAAGAACATGTCTCATACACGTAAGTGCTTGTTCATAGCACTTTCTAGTTCATTACCATACATATGTATTGGTGTCAAGTCAAGTACAAGATTTTATTATCTTATATTCAAGTTTTAATCCAATTCTTTGGATGTTCAAGTCACGTACAAGATTTTAATGTATTATACTTCAAGTTATATCCCCATCTTTAGACATTCAAGCATGTATAAGAGTTATACATTTACTCTTACAAAATCCCAATCCTATTCTTAGGATGTTCAAGTCTAAGACCTTGTTCTAATGCCCCTAAGGTGCACAATCATTTGATTCAAAACAAGTATAACACACTAGTGCTTGTTCATAGCACTTTCAAGACATAAGGAAGAGTTACTACTCTTATACTTAAGTTCTCATTTGAGTTCTATAAGTATTAATGTTCAAGTCTAAGTTCTAATGCCCCCAAAAGGTACAATTATACTTACTAGGACATCTTATACTAAGGCTATATACCTTAGGAGAGACAAGCTTTCAATTTAATTTAGATTTAAAACACTTTGTTTGGAACAAGGGACCGGGCGGGCGCTCAAGGTAGACCGGGCGGGCGCTCATTGAAAGACTTTGAAAACCCATAACTTCTGTTGAAAAGGGCGGGCGCCTGGTCACTAACCGGGCGGGCGCCTGGTCCAAATTCTCAGCAAACCCAATTTTCTTTCCAGCCTTAGAAATCTCCGTCCCCAAGCGTAGGAGTAACTTTCTATTAACAATTTCACAACCCAGAATACATTAACAAGCTTAGAATCACTTCTTTCATTTTCTTTCGTTATTTCACACAGAGGATTATTACTCCCTTTGTCCCAAAAACACGAAATTAACATTCACAAGTATCAGGAATAACATTTATGCATGTTATTACAAGCAAGGGGGAGCTAATAACTTACCTAGTCAAAAATCAAAGCGACCCAAATAATTTTCTGTTCGTCCTGGAACGCTCTATTCAACGCCACGAATATTTATCCGGGATCAGAATCAAGAACGGAGGGATAATTAAGCTCGAGGAGTCGAGAATAGGATAAACTTTTAACCCTAGCTTTAGAACAGAAGGAGAGAACGAGAAGAAATTGGGTAAAATGCCTTCTCAGGCAAACCCAAAACTTGATATACTTGGAAGTTTCAAGAAATGACCAGTAGGTCCCTCAAGTTTCACTTTTAACAAAAAGGCCCCTAAAGTCTAATTTTCACAAATGACCTAAAAGTCAAAACTAGACATTTAACCACCTTAATATTCTAAAGCAGTTAAGAATTTAACCCAAATAAAACTAGCACATAATATGCAAGTTTAAGAATTTAACAAGTAAGTCAAATATTTAACAAGAAATTCGATGGGTGTTACATCCTCCCCACCTTAAAGAAAATTCGCCCACAAATTTTACTTACCAAAGTTTTCAAATAGGCTCGGGTATTTATCTCGCATCTCTTTCTCGGTTTCCCAAGTAGCCTCTTCTATTTCATGATTTCTCCAAAGGACCTTCACAATAGGAATCCTTTTGTACGCAAGACTTGCTCTTTCCAGTCAAGAATTTCAACAGGCTGTTCCTCATAAGACAAATCAGGCTGAAATGGAATAGCCTCATACTCAAGAACATGTGACTCATCCGCCATATACTTGCGAAGCATAGATACATGGAATACATCATGAATACCCGATAAAGAAGGTGGTAAAGTCACTCTATAAGACAACTTCCCAACTCTTTCAAGAATCTCAAATGGACCGATATAACGAGGAGATAACTTTCCTTTCTTCCCAAATCTCTTTATACCTCTACGAGGAGAGACCTTCAAGAATACAAAGTCACCTACCTGAAATTCAAGATCTCTTCTACGATGATCTGCATAACTCTTTTGTCTACTCTGAGCTGTGCGCAATCGATCTCGAATGAGTTTCACACTCTCAACTGATTGTTGAACCATTTCAGGACCTAAGAGTATAGCTTCTCCCACTTCATCCCAGCATATAGGAGATCGACATTTTCTGCCATAAAGAGCTTCATATGGAGCCATTTCAATGCTAGACTGAAAACTGTTATTATAAGCAAACTCAGCCAAAGGAAGATGAGTATCCCAACTGCCTTTGAAATCCACAACACAAGCACGTAACATATCCTCGAGAATCTGTATAAGTCTCTCAGATTGCCCATCAGATTGAGGATGAAAAGCAGTACTGAAATTCAATTTAGTACCCATGGCACCCTGAAGAGCCTGCCAGAATCGAGAAGTAAAACGAGGATCTCTGTCAGATACAATACTCACAGGAACTCCATGGAGTCGAACAATCTCCTGAACATACAAAGATGCCAACTGAGACAATGAATATCCCATGGAAACTGACAAGAAGTGAGCTGATTTAGTCAACCTGTCCACTATAACCCAAACAGCATCATGGCCTCGTCTGGTACGTGGCAAACCAGTCACAAAATCCATAGTAATATGCTCCCATTTCCACTCTGGAATTTCTAATGGTTGCAACAAACCTGCTGGACGTTGATGTTCCACTTTTACTTGTTGACAAGTCAAACATTTGGACACATACTCAGCAATTTCTCTTTTCATATTGTTCCACCAGAAATGTTTCTTCAAATCTTGGTACATTTTAGTGCTTCCAGGATGAATAGTATACTTGGCTTTGTGAGCCTCTTCAAGAACTTTCTTCTTAATCTCAAGATCAACTTGAATACAAACTCTGCCTCGAAAGGTAAGAATTCCATCACTGTTGAAAGAAAAATCTGGTTGCTTTCCTTCATTCATTCCACTAATGATTTTCTAAAATTCAGAATCAATTACCTGAGCTTCTTTAATCTGTTGGAGTAAGTCTGAAGTAGCCTTTATATTAGCAAAAATAACTCCATGATTTGATTCACAAGGACTCCAATCACACAAGTCTTCAAACATCTTCCATTCACGAATCATCAGGCAAGAAATATAAGTCTTTCTGCTCAGTGCATCTTCCACAACATTTTCCTTTCCTGGATGATAAAGGATAGTACAATCATGATCCTTCAATTTCTCCATCCATCTACGTTGCCTCATGTTAAGCTCTTTTTGAGAAAACAAGTACTTCAAGCTTTTATGATCGGTAAAGACTTCAAATTTGGTTCCATACAAGTAATGCCTCCATTTATGCAAAGCAAAAATAATCGCAGCCAACTCTAAATCATGAGTAGCATAATTCTTTTCATAAGGAGATAATTTTCGAGAAGCATAAGCTATTACCTTTCCATCTTGCATTAGAACACAACCCAATCCTTCTTTAGAAGCATCAGTATAAACCATGAAATGCTCAGAACCACTAGGCAAAGTCAAGACTGGAGCTGTAGTCAAACGCCTTTTCAACTCCTGAAAACTTGCTTCACATTTGTCATTCCACTCAAAAGAAATAGCTTTTCGAGTCATATTAGTCAATGGAGTAGCAATCTTGGAGAATCCCTCAATGAACCTCCGATAATAACTAGCCAAGCCCAAGAAACTACGGATCTCTGTCACTGTAGTTGGCCTCTTCCAGTTTACAACTGCTTCAACTTTGGAAGAATCTACTGCAATACCAGTAGCAGACACAACATGTCCCAAGAATGAAACCTCTTCTAACCAGAAAGCACATTTGCTGAATTTTGCAAATAATTGTTTCTCACGAAGAACTTGCAATACCACTCTGAGATGTTGTTCATGCTCAGCCCGTGATTTAGAATACACAAGAATGTCATCAATGAATACCACCACGAAACAATCAAGATATGGCTTGAAGATACGGTTCATCAAATCCATAAATACAGCTGGAGCATTTGTCAAACCGAATGGCATAACAATAAATTCATAATGCCCATACCTGGTACGGAAAGCTGTCTTTGGTATATCCTCAGATCTGATTTTCAACTGATGATAACCACTTCTCAAGTCAAGCTTCGAGTACACTACTGAACCTTGAAGCTGATCAAACAAGTCATCAATATGAGGTAACGAATATTTGTTCTTGATAGTTACCTGATTAAGATCTCTGTAATCAATACACAATCGCAGAGTCCCATCTTTTTTTCTGACAAATAACACTGGTGCACCCCACGGTGATACACTAGGCCTAATGAAGCCCCTTTCAAGCAATTCCTCAAGCTGTGTTTTTAACTCCCTCAACTCAGCTGGAGCCATTCTATAAGGTGCTTTAGAGATTGGTGCTGTACCTGGTAATAACTCAATACAGAACTCAAGCTCTCGATCAGGTGGCATGTTATACTCAGAAGAGAACACATCTGAAAATTCAGACACAACAGGATATCTTCCATCTTGGGAATATCTTCCATCTTGGGAACAGATAAACTCTGGTCAAGCACACATGTAAGATACCCGGCACAACCACGAGATAAAAGTTTTCTAGCTTTTAAAGCAGAAATAACATGTATAGCACATAAAGGCCTATCACCTTCAAAGGTAAAATCAGGCAAACCAGGGATAGAAAAAGTTACTACTTTTCTATAACAATCAACAGATGCATGATGCACATAAAGCCAATCCATGCCAAGAATCACGTCAAAGTCCCTTATAGGTAACATGACTAGGTCAGCAAGAAGGGCATGATCACCCACAAGAACCTCACATTTCTTGTAAACCTCAGAAGCAAACATGCAATCTCCCATAGGGGAAGATACTTCTAGCACATAAGGCATAGAATCAGGAAGAACATGCAAATGCGACACAAAATGAGATGCCACATAAGAATGAGATGAGCCTGGATCTATCAAGACTCGCGCTCTCGTACTAGAAAGTAATATAATACCTCCTATGACCGCAGAAGACTCAGCTACACCTTGCTGATCTAAAGCAAACACTCGACCCTGAACTTTAGGTCGACCCCACTATCTCTCTTAGAACCTGAAGCCTGTTGACTTGTTCCCCCAACTTGATTTCCTCTACCTTTAGGACAATTCTTAGCAAAGTGCCCAGTTTCACCACACAATAAACACTTTCCTTGCTTTAGCCAACACTTGTCTTTAGAATGGCCTTCTTTCGAACAAAAACCACATACTTTCCTGGAACCTTGGACTGTTGTCCTTGAACCAGTTGATACACTACTTTTACTTTCGGTTGGTTGTCGGAATCGACGATCTTGGTGGCTAGATTTACCACCCTTAGAACCAGATCCCTGAGCTTTCTCTAATACACGACCAGTCATGGTTGTTCCCAACTTCACCTTGTGTTCTTCGATATCATTTTCAATAGTATAAGCCTTCTCCACTGCTTGATGATAACTAGTGAGCTGTAGAGAAAGGAGTTGTTTCCTATACTCAGTCCTCAACCCTTTAACAAACCTTTGTGCCTTCTTGGCTTCGTTTGGAACTAAGTGATCACAATACCTCGCCAATTCTGTGAACTTGGTTGAGTATTACCCCACTGTCAAGCTTCCCTGCTCCAGATTAAGAAATTCCATTTCCTTTCTATCTTGGACCACTGTTGGAATAAACTGTGACTTAAATGCTTTAAGAAAATTCTCCCATGTCTGTGGTACCCCTTCCAGTTCCCATCTTTTATTCAACACTTGCCACCAATGTTCAGCGGCTTTCTCAAGTTTAAAGGTTGCAAAGGTTACCTTATCACCACCTGCACATCTCAAGGCTGTAAAGATCTTCTCAATACTTTCAATCCACTCCTCTGCCTTCTTGGCATCAAATTCCCCGTCAAAGCTGCGAGGTTTCAACTTCAAGAACCTTGTAAGACGATTAGGATAATCCCAGTCTACATTATCAACCATTTCTTCTTGAGGAGTTATAGATCTCAGCTGATTACTGCCACTTGTACCTTCAGAACTCATTGTACCTGTAGGTAAACACTCGGCATTAATAACATCCCAAGACTCACCCATACCTAGGCCATAGACCCTATCCAGACTTAGAGCAAACCAAGGTAGCTAAACAGGGTAGCTAAACCAGGTAGCTCTGATACCAACCTGACACGGCCCCAGGTCCCGGGATCCCCTAATAGAACCTCGAACCTAGATGGGAGTGACTAACGAGGAACAGCAAACTTAACAAGAAACTTAATGATATTTGTTTAACAAACTGACATGATATATATACTCTAGAGTAAGGAGCTATACTAGCTCACAACACGAGTTTTAGACAAGAAAATTAAAACCAAACTTAAATACATACACAACGGAAATATGCCTAGCACATAAGTGGCATCAAGAGTACTATGCAAGATGTCTAGTGACAACAAGAACTGAACAAGACAGTCTACCCCAAAATAAGGAGTTATAAAACCCATAATACATCGTCCTCACCAAATGTAAAAGGACACAACCCCAAAAGAATCACGACCCGCGTAGAAAGCTCCCAGCTATGTCGAGCCTCACTGCGCACTATCCTTCCTTTGATCTAAGGAAAACAATTAAACAAGGAACGGGGTGAGATAAATCTCAGTAAGCTATTAGATGCAACTACATGACATGTTATCATGCAATTCAAGTAGATACTCAAGTAATCATGTATCAAGTATCATCAAGTAACAAGTATATGAGAGGCTAAGCCACTCATCAAGTAGCACATAAGGCTAAACAAGCAAGTTATAAGGATATTGCTTCCTTCCTTATTCCTCCCAAGAATACCATTGTTGTCGTAGCTTGTATTACTTTGACAATCACGATCAATAACAGGAAACTGATTATTCAGTATGTATCAGAAGACCCGGTAACCAGTGTCATTCTCAAGATCAAGACTCACGAGGTGTTCAAGAGTTTAGCATTCACTTAAGTCAGGCTTATTGCTCCAACTAAGGAAGCTATGCCCTTACTATGGCCGGTAGTAAGGGGTCAAGCGCAAATACATAGGGACCCGATTGTCACTTAAGCCCCAGCTCTCGCGACAAGCGTGAACCTATATATTTCCGAACAAGCAAGGAGAACCAGCTGGACTCACACAAGAATGTACAAGTAGATATTTACTTGAACTACGGGAGAAGAACTAATCCAAAAGTAGTGGACTAGCTCAACAAGGAACATGCTTCAAGTAATCAAGAAGTCACCTTGTATCAAGCAAATGTATGCAATGTTTGCACATACACAACAAGAACATGTCTCATACACGTAAGTGCTTGTTCATAGCACTTTCCAGTTCATTACCATACATATGTATTGGTGTCAAGTCAAGTACAAGATTTTATTATCTTATATTCAAGTTTTAATCCAATTCTTTGGATGTTCAAGTCACGTACAAGATTTTAATGTCTTATACTTCAAGTTATATCCCCATCTTTGGACATTCAAGCATGTATAAGAGTTATACATTTACTCTTACAAAATCCCAATCCTATTCTTAGGATGTTCAAGTCTAAGACCTTGTTCTAATGCCCCTAAGGTGCACAATCATTGGATTCAAAACAAGTATAACACACTAGTGCTTGTTCATAGCACTTTCAAGACATAAGGAAGAGTTACTACTCTTATACTTAAGTTCTCATTTGAGTTCTATAAGTATTAATGTTCAAGTCTAAGTTCTAATGCCCCCAAAAGGTACAATTATACTTGCTAGGACATCTTATACTAAGGCTATATACCTTAGGAGAGACAAGCTTTCAATTTAATTTAGATTTAAAACACTTTGTTTGGAACAGGGGACCGGGCGGGCGCTCGAGGTAGACCGGGCGGGCGCTCATTGAAAGACTTTGAAAACCCATAACTTCTGTTGAAAAGGGCGGGCGCCTGGTCACTAACCGGGCGGGCGCCTGGTCCAAATTCTCAGCAAACCCAATTTTCTTTCCAGCCTTAGAAATCTCCGTCCCCAAGCGTAGGAGTAACTTTCTATTAACAATTTCACAACCCAGAATACATTAACAAGCTTAGAATCACTTCTTTCATTTTATTTCATTATTTCACACAGAGGATTATTACTCCCTTTGT
This sequence comes from Campanula takesimana, assembly GCA_026119855.1. Lineage (NCBI taxonomy): Eukaryota > Viridiplantae > Streptophyta > Magnoliopsida > Asterales > Campanulaceae > Campanula > Campanula takesimana. The sequence continues at coordinate 129,578 of JAOWBW010001711.1, forward strand.
CCCAAATTTACAAGTACCACAAAAATCATCCCAAACACGAAATTAACATTCACAAGTATCAGGAATAACATTTATGCATGTTATTACAAGCAAGGGGGAGCTAATAACTTACCTAGTAAAAAATCAAAGCGACCCAAATAATTTTCTGTTCGGCCTGGAACGCTCTATTCAACGCCACGAATATTTATCCGGGATCAGAATCAAGAACGGAGGGATAATTAAGCTCGAGGAGTCGAGAATAGGATAAACTTTTAACCCTAGCTTTAGAACAGAAGGAGAGAACGAGAAGAAATTGGGTAAAATGCCTTCTCAAGCAAACCCAAAACTTGATATACTTGGAAGTTTTAATAAATGACCAGTAGGTCCCTCAAGTTTTACTTTTAACAAAAAGGCCCCTAAAGTCCAATTTTCACAAATGACCTAAAAGTCAAAACTAGACATTTAACCACCTTAATATTCTAAAGCAGTTAAGAATTTAACCCAAATAAAACTATCACATAATATGCAAGTTTAAAAATTTAACAAGTCAAATATTTAACAAGAAATTCGATGGGTGTTACAAAATGACATAGCCTTTTTCAGTGTTTTTAGTATAGACACACTTGTCACATTCATTTATCTTGAATCCACTTTCCATCATGGCTCGATCAAATTTTTGATGCCGTTGTTTTGGTGCTTGTTTCAAGCCATATAAGGACTTTACTAATTTGCACACTTTCTTTTCTTGCCCTGGTGCAACAAACCCTTCAGGTTGTTTCATGTAAATCTCCTCATCTAAATCACCATTTAGAAAGGCAGTCTTTACATCCATTTGATGCACTTCAAGATTGCGCAATGCGGCAATTGCAAGCACAACTCTTATTGACGTTATTCTTGTGACAGGAGAATACGTATCAAAATAATCAAGGCCTTCTTTCTGTTTGTAACCTTTAATTACAAGTCTGGCCTTATACTTATCAATTGTGCCATCTGGTTTCATTTTCCGTTTGAAAATCCACTTATATCCAAGTGGTTTACTTCCCGGAGGAAGATCCACTAGTTCCCAAGTGTGATTTTGCAAAATGGAATCAATCTCACTTTTGATAGCTTCTTTCCACAAAGGTCCTTCAGAAGAATTCACAGCTTCTTTATAACTTTGTGGTTCACTTTCGAGCATGTAAGTCAGAAAAATCTGTCCCAAAGGATTTTTCTACTCTTGCTCTTTTACTTCATCGAGGTTCCATCTCAACTTCTTCACTTTGATCTTGAATGTGGTCTTCTTCTATTGAGTCTTGTACCCGTGTTGATGAGCTTGCCTCATTTCTTGACTTGCACGGGAATACATTCTCAAAGAAAGAAACATCCCTAGATTTCATTATAGTGTTCTTGTGTATATCTTGATTTTTCGATTCATACACAAGGAACCTATAAGCACTACTGTTATGAGCATACCCAATAAATATGCAATCTACAGTTTTAGGCCCAATTTTCACCTTTTTAGGTGGAGGTACTGCTACCTTTGCGAGACATCCCCACACTCGCAAGTATTGGTAGGATGGCGCTCTTCCATGCCACAATTCATAGGGGCTCTTGTTCAATTTTTTCGAGGTACCTTATTCAACACGTAGTTAGCTGACAACGCAGCTTCACCCCACATGTTAGAAGGTAATCCCGAACTTATCAACATGGCATTCATCATTTCTTTCAATGTCCGATTTTGCGTTCGGCAACACCATTTTGTTGGGGTGTATAAGGTGCCGTGGTTACATGTTTTATTCCATGTTGAGCACAAATTCCTTCAAATGGAGATTCATACTCTCCTCCACGATCACTTCTTAGCACCTTTATTTTTCGGTTAAGTTGATTCTCAACTTCATTTTTATAGAGAACAAACTTCTCTATTGCCTCATCTTTACTTTTGAGGAGATACACATAGCAATACTTTGTACTATCATCGACAAAAGTTATAAAGTACTTATTGCCACCTCTTGATTGTGTTGACTTAAAGTCACATAAGTCTGTGTGGACTAAGTCGAGTGGTTCACACTTTCTTTCAATTAAATGGAATGAAGGTTTTGCAAATTTTGCTTCTACACAAGTTTCACACTTATGTTTGCAATCAACTTTGAACTTTGGTATGCAATTCATGTTAATTAATCTACGCAAAGTATTAACATGTCCTAGTCTACCATGCCACAAATGGGAAGACTCAAGCAAATAAACAAAAGATTTGTTCATTTCATTATTCTTTGGTTTAACAACCATTACACTGAGCTTAAACAGCCCATCATTTACATACCCTTTACCAACAAACATTCCATTCTTGGACAATGTTACAACATCAGACTCAAACACAATACGAAATCCGTACTTGTTCAAAAGCGAACCGGACACCAAATTCTTCCTGATCTCAGGCACATACAAAACATTGTTGAGAGTCAATTCCTTCCCGGAAGTCATCTTCAAAACTACTTTGCCTTGACCCTTAATGTCAGAAGTAGCCGAATTCCCCATAAAAATATTTTCACCATTTTCAAAGGCTTCAAAAGTACTAAACATTTCCTTATTGGAACACACATGTCTAGTAGCACCGGTATCAATCCACCATTGATTTGGGTTTGAACCCACCAAATTCACTTCGGATATTACCGCACAAAGATTCATCTCGGAAACATCCCTTGAGATTTCCTCCACCATGTTTGCCTCACAAAGTTTCTTAGGCAACCTACAAGTAGCAGCCTTGTGACCTTCACCACCACAATTGTAGCACGTTCCCATGAATTTCTTCTTTGAAATACCACCTTTTGGTCCCAAATGGGACTGTTTTGCCACAGATTTTCCTTTACCCTTTCCATGGCCTTTGCCTTTGGAACTTTGGCCATGTTCTACCACATTGGCTTTAGGAACATTATGGGTAAACTTCCTCTCCGCAGCCCTATTGTTTTCCTCAATGCTTAGTCGAAGAATCAAGCCTTCAACATTCATCTCCTTTCGCTTGTGCTTCAGGTAGTTCTTAAAATCGTTCCAAGCGGGAGGCAACTTCTCAATAATAGAAGCTACTTGAAACTTTTCACAAATAACCATACCCTCGGCAAGCACCTCATGCAAAATCAATTGCAATTCATCTACTTGGGACTTCACAGTCTTAGAGTCCACCATTTTGAAATTAAGGAAGCGAGATACAATAAACTTCTTTGTTCCCGCATCCTCCACCGAGTACTTATGGTCCAAGGACTCCCAAAATTCTTTGGCACTCTTCTTCTCTCTAAACACCTTGTAAAGAGAATCAGACAAGCCATTCAGAATGTGATTCTTGCACAGGTATTCCCCATGCTTCCATGCTTCAACCGTAGCCAGGGTTGTTACATCAGTCTCATCCGCAGCCATAATTGGTATTTCTTCTTTCAGATACTTAACCAAGCTGATGGTGGTCAAGTAGAAATGCATCTTTTGTTGCCACCTCTTGAAATCGAGGCCAACAAATTTTTCTGGCTTCTCAGCATGGGAAGTGATGTGCACAATCTGTGGACCACCCATCACACTGGCACCAGTTCCAGTTGGAGTCACAACAGGAGTCCCAGAAGTGGTTGATTTGTTTGATTCAGTCACCATGTCTGAAACACAGACAACCAGTCAGTTATAAAAATTCCAGTAGGAGTAGTTTCTGTAATGAATTCCCTCTTGCATAATAATAAGTTTTAAGATTGTTTGAAATAATTCCACAAGAAAGAATTAAAATACATAAATAAATAATAAATAAATAAGAAACTGGAAATTAAAACTGAAATAAAAGTGGACAGAAATTCTATTGTGCCGAGCCGGTTTGAACACACTGTCCTTAAGACTTATTCGGCCCCTCACCGTGAGTGCTTGAGGAATTTGTTGGACGCTAGTCTCCCAGGATTACTCGCGCGGACCGGATGCTTCTCAGCACTATGAGACTCCGGCGAACTGAATAAGTGCCCGGACAGTATCACCTCTTGAATGCAATGCAGGAAGCCAAAGGGAGAGTGAATAATATGCAACAAGAAGAGACTGTAAGGAACTGCTGGAAATCTGTGTATATTCGAAAATTGTTGTCTATCAATCTGGTCTGTGCAATACTCTATTTATACTGCTCCAAGGACTGACCAAGAGTCAAAAATTTAATTCAAAAAGGATAAGCCTAATCCTTTAATTGACTGAGATAAGGCATGTCTCTTCATTTAACATTCAGTTCAGATGGGTTGAATCTGTTTTTGACTGAAAATCAAAATTAATAGCAAAAGGTGAGCTCGCACGGACAAGCCAAATCGGTGCTACATTCGTGTCCGCAGGACGCGCACACACATGAGTTCGGATCCCGCAAGCCAAATTGGGTCCATGATTTGCACCCCCCCTGTGCGCGAGAGAGAGCATCTATGCAATACAAGCTTACACACTACTCAAGTGCTCAAGCATTTAAACTAGCTTCCTTTTACATCTTTTTCAATGTGGGATAATGCCAATATCCCCACTTCAACCCACCAACTTTAAGCATTTGTAACTCATTCATCCCAAAACCAAATTGGACAAATGAATACATTATCTCAATTTCCTCACGGAGTAGAACACAAACCCACAAACAAATTTGTCATTCGATTTTTTTTTATCAATCAATTAAATACACAAATTAAGAAAAATACTCATTTCCTTCACATTTTTTTTCCAACAAGATAGTGGAAGCCACTAAAGACTTTGATGACAAGTGTTGCATTGCAAGAGGAGATTTCAGAAGTCTAGACTAGTAATGTACAAAAATCTAGAGAACATTCTTTAAAAGTATTAACAAGTTAAATGCGATAATTATTATGGAACGTAGGAATTTTGTAATAAAAACAAGCATGTTTCTTAAGGAAATATCACATCACTTAATGTATTAAGAAAAACTCTTTAAAGATAAATAAGAAATTTAAAATGTAAACTTATGTATTATCTTTTAACACGATAAAAATACAATGTGTTTATAATAAATAGCCTAAAATTTACACTCCAACTTAATCATTTTAGCTCTATTTTTCATACATTTTAATTACACTTAAGTGCATACTAAGTACACTCCGTGTGCATATTAATATTTTCTCAAATGATATCGGTGAAATAATTTCTCATACTAGTTGTCTGTACCCATTTCAATCAAAAACCCATTATAACAGTTTTCATCATGTTCATTCATTGGATACATTACATCAATTAATGTATTATAAAAACTTTTAAAAGATAAATTAGAAATGTAAATTTATATATTATCATTTAACACAATAAATAAAAAATGTGCTTATAATAAGCACCCTGAAAAAAATCATTCTTAAAACACATCAAGCTCTATTTTCATACATTTTAGTTACACTTTATGTCACGCCCCGGAAATTCTAAAATCCATAAATATAAAATTTACATAATATACATCTCCAAAAATGCAAAATACCAAACCGGGCGCGTGAATTCAACTATGAAATATATACCATCAAGCAACACCTCAACGAGATATAACTCGGAGACTAGAAACAAACGCGGAAGCAAGAACAACTATTAACAAAAATACCCAAAGTGCAACCGTATATACAAAACACTGAACGACTACGAACCCACAATAATATGCGTAAAGGCTCCGAAGGGCAACTATCCCAAATGCGATCAACCTGCTCAGAAGATTCCCGCTACAACGGACCTCACAACGCTACCACTTGCTTTCCTGGGGGGGGGTTAAGGAAAAACAATTTGAAACAAGGAACGGGGTGAGATAAAATCTCAGTAAGTTACTAAATGCATCTACATGGCATAATATCATGCAAATCAATTATATAACTGAGCAAGTAAATCATATAACAACAAATGAGAAAGCTCCCTATCGCCAACCGTCCCAACCAGTTGGAAATAACGACTAACTCATCATGCAGCACATAAGACTGAAATAAACACGTTACAAAGGATACTGAGCCAAGGTTTCACCAAACCAATAAAACAATCGCTGCGCAGCTTCAACCGATAAACCAGTCAACAATAGCAGCATAACAGCTGAAGAGAGCCCCGGTCAGAACCGACCCATCAATCAATCAACCAATCGAACCATCTTCGTAGTAGCATAATAGCTGAAGAGAAAACCCCCGGTACCGGAACCAATAACAAAGTAAAATACCACAAAGGGCGGGAGCCATGCCACAAAGTCATGCTCCAAAACGCCTAGCTAGAATACTCACAAAAGGAGCTAGCTCATCCCATCCAAGGCCAATATGGATGAGGAAATAAGGACCAATGGGCGATGCTATACTGGACTTGGCTCGTGCCATTATAACATTATCCATTGCCTGACTCGAACACAAATAACCAGCTGGACTTTCAAATAAAGGCTAAGTAATGAATACTAGCACGATAAACAACCAATGATTCCAAAGTAGGGAACCATACCAATTAATCACCATAAAGATGCAAACGATTACTCAAGAAGAGTTCAACAACAACAAACACAAGAAGTTTCTCATAAAAGAGTCCAACAACGATAAACGAGATTGCTCATAGAAAGCCCAACAACATTGACCATAAAAACATGATGATTTCATGATAAGGCACATACCAAACACATCCTAAAGATGATACTCACAAGTTACTCATTAAGAGTACAACCCAAACGGTCGCTCACACACAGTATAACGACTATTACTAAGATGAACCTAAACGTTTACTCATGAAGATGTACTAAGACTATCAACTCCCTATATTTATACACCTAGAATTCCAAATAGGAAGTCCGAATGAATACACCATAAAGAAGCTAATCAAAACCACAGGTACCCAATCACCATATCACGCTTTATATTCGTTCATAAACGAACCAATTCTCAACACCCCAAACGAACACAAAAGGTTACACCTATTCATACATGATCACAAACGGACCAAACCCAACACTTTAGTGTTCCAAAACAACCCTCTAGGTACGATAGGATATCGCCTAAAACCTAGACTAAGTCTTATCCTAAAATCAATCCGATCAGTAAATTAGCTTTCAATTAAATGGTCTCAAGGTATGAAATCCTCACTTATATCACAAAGATGATCACAACAACTCAACACGGTCACTCAAATGGATTTGCAAAACTTGATCACAAAGGATTGATACAACTCCTCTTACCCTCAAACACCCAATAAAATCCCGAAGTATAAAACTTAGAACTTAACTGAACGACCCATCCCATCTTGTATTACTCGAAGATAGCTTCGAAACGATAGTTTACACGCCTAAAACGGAGTCCGGACGAAGAAGTTATGGGGGAAACAGTTTTAGAAGAAAAGGGAAGAATATATCAGAGTCCCAGCTTGGCACGACCGTGCCTAAGAAAGCGGCACGACCGTGCCAAACATGACGAGAGGAAAGTGAATATTGGCACGACCGTGCCAAATAAAGGGGCACGACCGTGCCAGAAGAACAATGCCCAGATTTCTTCCTGGGTTCATACATACCCGAAAATGGCACCCAAACAACCCAAAATTCTTACCATTTCTCAAATACTCAAAATCAAGACTTCCAATAAGCATAACAATGAACCAAAACAACTTATAAACTTGAATAGGACCAAAATAACACATCTAGAAATCCAAATCAAGGTTTAAATCCCAACCTTCATATAATCACCATTTTAAACCAAAAATCCAAATAAATTCCAAATAAATTCCAAATAAATTCCAAACTCAATCAAACTTCAAATATAACAACTAAAGCATTATATAAGCATGATATGAACAATTTAGCATATTAATGGGGGAAAAGCAACTTACCTCGAATTTATCAAAGATGACGGAACTCGAATATTTTTGGTTCTACGCGATCCTATCGACGATCTAAACAAGTTTCAAGTTATGAGAAATGAGAGATAATGGGGGAAGATAGGTAGAATGTAGAGAGAATGAAGGGGAGAAAACTTACCCAAAAATGGAGAGAGAGAGGGAGAGTTGCTGAGAGAAAATGAGGGAGTGAGGGAGGAGAAGGGTGATGGAGGGAGTAAGTAGGATGATTTAGGAATTTACACATAGACCCCCTCCCCTACACACTAACTCAATCATCTTATATTCCCACTAACATTTAAGACTCAACACTTCTACACTAGCACAAATGACCCAAATAAAATGCTAGTCATAATTTATTATAACACATAAAATGCACACATAAATTATTAATTAAATAATAATTTAAATAGATAAATAAGCAAATAAATAAATAATAATTATTTATTACTAATAAAATAGAGCCTAGTTTCCGGGTCGTTACAATCTACCCTCCTTAAAAAGAATTCGCCCGCGAATTCACTCATCAAAATCACAATGCGCGGTCATAATGAGGCGACAAAATATCAATTCGCATAAAGCACTCGTAACCCCAAATCAAGTACCTATTAAAGATTTCAGACATCAATTCCATGACTCAAATAAACCCACACATATTGAACACGTACATATCTCAAGCATATTCATATCAACATCCTAAAGTTAACTTCCTCTTTCATCCCGAATTTCACATTCTCAAGACTATCACTTGTTCACCAATTCTGAGACATAGCTGATTTGATCCTAATTAGCATCACGCTCTCCATCAACCTTTAAATCATCAACCTCCATAAGTTTTACTTTTTCGGTTCATCTACACGCATTGACGATCTATACATCAACCCACGTAATCATACTACTACCCGAATAAATAAGAGAAGGAATGGGGCTGACGATTACTGTCACCCAATAACTCAATGATATAATCAAAAATCTACTGTTATCAACTATCCGATCGAATGGGATTCCACTACCACACTCACTTTCCTTATGAGATAAAACATAATACAGCCAAAATCTTGAATTTCTCAAACTACTTACATTACCTCATACTTAGTTTTCTAAGGACTTATATCCATTAACTCTTGGTAGTCTGCTATCATAACGTTTCAACTTGGTCCCAAAATAGAATAAAATATATAGTCCGCTGAGGCAATATCAATAAAATCACCATCAATTCCAAGTAATAGATAGTTCTATTTATTAGGTGCTAACCCTCGAAACATATACAAATACTTTATCACTCAAAATCGTTACATACCTCCATCTCCCTTTGGAAACATCATTATCGATAACGGGTTGATCACTTTTCACAAAAATGGAAAACCTGACTTATCTCCAAGAAAACATAACACTGGTTATACCTTGCAAGATAACAGTGATACTAGCTAAATCCACGAAACAATATAAATACTGAAATTATCATCAATCTTTATATTAACAATCGAAAGCTGATTTCACACTTATCGGTTCTTACTAAAGCCAAGAAATCCCAAAATACGTGTATCTCATTTTACATATTTGTCTACACTTGCAGAGATCAATTAAAACCTGAAGAACCCCATTACAAAACAATAAATCCTCTAACTCATGCTAAAACTTGTGAACCCTTGCTTCTTCCAAGAAATTTTAAATAAAATCCCAAATGGGTATTAATTCTCAGCCCACAACTTGGTGTGTATCAATATAACATTAAGTCATTCACTCCCACAATCAAATTATGATTTAAAAATAATAATCTTTGATAACACTATGCCATTTATCCATCTAAATGATATAACCAAGAATTCATAATAAACAAACCCAATAATAGAATTTGCCTTCGCTATTTCCTCATATTCGACCTTTGACTAACAATAGCCACTTATCAATCAACTCTGATTAAACCACTGATCCACTTCAGGAATTTACTAATTCACCAATATAAGATAACAAGTACTAATTTATCATAATGGCCTATTTGAACTCTCCGAAAATATCCAGAAATACTCACCACCAATCAGTGGCAACCCAAAGATACGAGACACATAGAAAGCTAAACCACACCACTTATCACATCAATAACCCGAATAGGTGACACAACTAAATCAACTTATAGCTTATAGAGTGCTATCGCTCATAATTCTCCCGGGTTTCTTATGTATACCAGTAACAATCCCGAAGTCTCATATCCAAGAATATTCCTCAACATAATTCACGGAATGAGGACCAACATGCGTACATCGCACGAAACATTATACACTCTACAAAATATAAACCCTTAAGTCCTCAAAGACTCGCACTCTCTATTCTCAAACCAACTAACCCCAATGGAACCAACACTATTGACACCAATCCTATACTTGATATACCACAAGAGAAGGAACACTCGACGTCAATATCACGAGTTATAACTCAACCAACTTCTACCTTAACCTCATTCTTTCAAGAAAACTTAGTTTCTAAACCACTCAAAATCATAACACCCAAGTATTGAAACCTATTCAATATCAGAGTTCTTATTCTCCTTCAAGATCTAAAACCATTGCTCTGATACCAACTGTCACGCCCCGAAAATTCTAAAATCCATAAATATAAAATTTACATAATATACATCTCCAAAAATGCAAAATACCAAACCGGGCGCGTGAATTCAACTATGAAATCTATACCATCAAGCAACACCTCAACGAGATATAACTCGGAGACTAGAAACAAACGCGGAAGCAAGAACAACTATTAACAAAAATACCCAAAGTGCAACCGTATATACAAAACACTGAACGACTACGAACCCACAATAATATGCGTAAGGGCTCCGAAGGGCAACTATCCCAAATGCGATCAACCTGCTCAGAAGATTCCCGCTACAACGGACCTCACAACGCTACCACTTGCTTTCCTGGGGGGGTTAAGGAAAAACAATTTGAAACAAGGAACGGGGTGAGATAAAATCTTAGTAAGTTACTAAATGCATCTACATGGCATAATATCATGCAAATCAATTATATAACTGAGCAAGTAAATCATATAACAACAAATGAGAAAGCTCCCTATCGCCAACCGTCCCATACCAGTTGGAAATAACGACTAACTCATCATGCAGCACATAAGACTGAAATAAACACGTTACAAAGGATACTGAGCCAAGGTTTCACCAAACCAATAGAACAATCGCTGCGCAGCTTCAACCGATAAACCAGTCAACAATAGCAGCATAACAGCTGAAGAGAGCCCCGGTCAGAACCGACCCATCAATCAATCAACCAATCGAACCATCTTCGTAGTAGCATAATAGCTGAAGAGAAAACCCCCGGTACCGGAACCAATAACAAAGTAAAATGCCACAAAGGGCGGGAGCCATGCCACAAAGTCATGCTCCAAAACGCCTAGCTAGAATACTCACAAAAGGAGCTAGCTCATCCCATCCAAGGCCAATCTAGATGAGGAAATAAGGACCAATGGGCGATGCTATACTGGACTTGGCTCGTGCCATTATAACATTATCCATTGCCTGACTCGAACACAAATAACCAGCTGGACTTTCAAATAAAGGCTAAGTAATGAATACTAGCACGATAAACAACCAATGATTCCAAAGTAGGGAACCATACCAATTAATCACCATAAAGATGCAAACGATTACTCAAGAAGAGTTCAACAACAACAAACACAAGAAGTTTCTCATAAAAGAGTCCAACAACGATAAACGAGATTGCTCATAGAAAGCCCAACAACATTGACCATAAAAACATGATGATTTCATGATAAGGCACATACCAAACACATCCTAAAGATGATACTCACAAGTTACTCATTAAGAGTACAACCCAAACGGTCGCTCACACACAGTATAACGACTATTACTAAGATGAACCTAAACGTTTACTCATGAAGATGTACTAAGACTATCAACTCCCTATATTTATACACCTAGAATTCCAAATAGGAAGTCCGAATGAATACACCATAAAGAAGCTAATCAAAACCACAGGTACCCAATCACCATATCACGCTTTATATTCGTTCATAAACGAACCAATTCTCAACACCCCAAACGAACACAAAAGGTTACACCTATTCATACATGATCACAAACGGACCAAACCCAACACTTTAGTGTTCCAAAACAACCCTCTAGGTACGATAGGATATCGCCTAAAACCTAGACTAAGTCTTATCCTAAAATCAATCCGATCAGTAAATTAGCTTTCAATTAAATGGTCTCAAGGTATGAAATCCTCACTTATATCACAAAGATGATCACAACAACTCAACACGGTCACTCAAATGGATTTGCAAAACTTGATCACAAAGGATTGATACAACTCCTCTTACCCTCAAACACCCAATAAAATCCCGAAGTATAAAACTTAGAACTTAACTGAACGACCCATCCCATCTTGTATTACTCGAAGAGATCTTCGAAACGATAGTTTACACGCCTAAAACGGAGTCCGGACGAAGAAGTTATGGGGGAAACAGCTTTAGAAGAAAAGGGAAGAATATATCAGAGTCCCAGCTTGGCACGACCGTGCCTAAGAAAGTGGCACGACCGTGCCAAACATGACGAGAGGAAAGTGAATATTGGCACGACCGTGCCAAATAAAGGGGCACGACCGTGCCAGAAGAACAATGCCCAGATTTCTTCCTGGGTTCATACATACCCGAAAATGACACCCAAACAACCCAAAATTCTTACCATTTCTCAAATACTCAAAATCAAGACTTCCAATAAGCATAACAATGAACCAAAACAACTTATAAACTTGAATAGGACCAAAATAACACATCTAGAAACCCAAATCAAGGTTTAAATCCCAACCTTCATATAATCACCATTTTAAACCAAAAATCCAAATAAATTCCAAATAAATTCCAAACTCAATCAAACTTCAAATATAACAACTAAAGCATTATATAAGCATGATATGAACAATTTAGCATATTAATGGGGGGAAAGCAACTTACCTCGAATTTATCAAAGATGACGGAACTCGAATATTTTTGGTTCTACGCGATCCTATCGACGATCTAAACAAGTTTCAAGTTATGAGAAATGAGAGATAATGGGGGGAAGATAGGTAGAATGTAGAGAGAAGGAAGGGGAGAAAACTTACCCAAAAATGGAGAGAGAGAGGGAGAGTTGCTGGGAGAAAATGAGGGAGTGAGGGAGGAGAGGGGTGATGGAGGGAGTAAGTAGGATGATTTAGGAATTTACACATAGACCCCCTCCCCTACACACTAACTCAATCATCTTATATTCCCCACTAACATTTAAGACTCAACACTTCTACACTAGCACAAATGACCCAAATAAAATGCTAGTCATAATTTATTATAACACATAAAATGCACACATAAATTATTAATTAAATAATAATTTAAATAGATAAATAAGCAAATAAATAAATAATAATTATTTATTACTAATAAAATAGAGCCTAGTTTTCGGGTCGTTACACTTTAAGTGCATACTAGGTGCTCTCTATGTGCATATCAGTAATTTCTCAAACAATATTAGTGAAATAGTTTCACCCGAAGTTGTAAACTTTACTATACTGTCTACCCTTGATCTCAATACAAACCAGTTCAATGAAGAGTTGCATGATACCATTTCAAACCTCATTAATCTAATAGCACTCTTAGTTTTCACGAACGATTTTTCGGACAATGTTTCTATTGAATTCAGAAAGAATATTCCCTTGATTACTGTTCTGAACTTTAAACAACAATTTCTAGTACTATTCGACCAGAGCTAGGTAATTTAACTCATCTTGGTCTCTTTAGCCTCCATTCCAATCAACTAAGTGGTGAAAGGAGAAATTCTTCCTAATATGGATAACTTGACAAAACATGAGTTTTTGGATTTATTTCAGCTAATAGATACTATTTTCTTTCACCAACAATCTTTTGTACAATATTTTTATTGAATGCGAAAAGAAATATTCACTTGATTACCAATATGAAATTTAAACCAAAATTTCTAGTACTATTCCATCAAAGCTAAATAATTTAACTCAACTGGGTGTATTTAGCTTCCATCCATTCAACTAAGTGGCGAAATTTCTATTAAAATGAAAGATTCTTCCTAATATTAACAGAACTTTAATTTCTTAAGTTACATTAGCTAGTAGGTTGAATGTGAGCATCATATCAGGGATTAAGCTTTTAAACTGCAATGACCACTCCAGATCCAGGTTTTGCAGCAGTGAGGGTAAATTCCTCCATCCATCCGTTGAAAACATAGCCGAATACTACTTCACCATGAAGACTATCGGGTCGGAAATTTCTGGTTGCATTCTTCAACTCATTAAATGAAAAGGGTTTCACAGTGGTGGAATGCAATCTTTACCTTCCGATCTTTGAGTTGGAAGGCTCTCAATGCTGCTTCTTCCACTGTAAGATGATGGAACGGTCAAAGCAGGAAGGAGCTGAAGAACTCCTGATTGACAATGACAGAAAAAGAAACGTGAAATAGAAGTTACTCAAATTACAATAGCTACAACTATGACAATTTATTAAGCTTCAATTGGAGCATTGTTAGTGTCATTATCTCTAGCCAGTTGATGAAATTGTAAATCTTTTTGGACCTCTGTTGTAATTCATTTTCAGTACGATTCCTCTAGATTTGGGAAAACTGAACATATTTGAGCATTTGAATCTTTCACTTGGAAATCTTTCTATGAGATTCCTTGTGCAGTAACAAGTATGATCATCTTGCATAATGCATATTTCTCATACAACAAGTTGTTTGGACCCATTCCAATCGAAAACCCATTAAAAAAATCTCATCTTGTTCTTTAACTGAAAATGGATGTTTGTGTGGAAATGAGACAAATTTGTTGCCTTGTACTAAAATTTCCTCATCTCGAAAGTCAAGAAAGATCAACAAAAAGGTGATTATTAGTGTCGGTGTTCCTATTGTCAACATCTCAATGATATTAGAGTCGATATTTGTAATATATTATTTGATGCGTAAAATATAAATATCATGATGAGGAAACTAAATGCTCTTACAATTTTAAATTAGAAATGTTTACTTACATCTTATACTCACAGTAAAAATAAAATGTGTTTAGATTTTTTCAAATACAGCAAAACATCCTGAAAAAAATCTAGTTCTAAAAAACATCAACTTAATCATTTCAGCTATTCGTACATTTTAAGTACACTTCAAGTGCATACTAAGTGCACCCGAGTGCATATTATTTTTTTGGTTATTAATTTTATTAATTGATTTATTTATTATTTTCTGGTTATTACATAAGTATTGAGATCAAGGGTAGACAGTGAATTTGTTAGAAAAATCAGTTAAATCAACAAAACGGACGAATTTGTAACTGATATAAGGTTTTAGGTGCTTTAGTGAATATATAAAAACTTAAAGGGTTAAAAATTAAATGTACACCATTTTATGCATATTCTTAAAGTTTAAAAAATATTAAAAAATAAAATTGATCAGAATAAAAAGTCTATTTTTCATCAATTACATTTTACCATTGTATTTTTATGAAATTTTGCTTCACACTCAAAAAATATTACTCCCTCCGTCCCAAATTAATGTTCTTACTTTGACTTTGCGCGGAGATTAAGAAAAAATAAATGTTGTGAGTATGAAAAGTAAAGTAGGGAAGAGAAAGTGGGTAGGGAGTTTTTGTTGTGAGAATGACAAGTGGGTCCCACTTTCCATTTTAGGTAATAAAGTAAAATAAGAACCTTAAATTGGGATAGACCAAAAAGGAAAGTAAGAACCTTAAAGCGGGACAGAGGTAGTACTTCTTATTAAATTTAGGAAAAATTGCATTTAAAATCACCCAACTATTGACCATGAGTGGTTTTGATCACTCAACTACCTTTTTTTTTCATTTAATAGCCTGAACTATTTATTCTGTGCTTCTGTGATCACTGGGACTAACTCCATAAAAAAATCGTTAACTAACTCTTTGCTTATCGATATGCCTTTTTTTGGAGGGTAAAACAGGAAAAGTAGGTTTATATCAAATTTTAGTATAAAAGGTACTTATATAAAATATTAGAATAATTTTGAAGTAAATATTATTTTGCCTTTAAAAAAAACTCTTTTAAAATCATATATTAAATAAAAAAAATACAAAATTAAGTTTCTTTCAATCCTTAAAATATAATTCAATTTTAATCCATGACCATTTTTATTTTTATTTTTGAAAACACGTTGTAATTGATCAAGAGGATGATTAAAGTGAGTTGATGAAAAATGTAAACACATAAAACTAAAGCAAAAAAAAAAAAAAAAAATCTAGCTGCTCAACCATTCAAATTATACCTTAAAAAAAAAAAAAAGCAACCTTTTATTAACATTTAAAGGTAGAACATTTAAACTCTATGTTACTTTGTATTCCTATTTTACCCTAAAAAAAAAAGGGCACATGGACAAGCAAAGGTGAGTTAACGAATTTTTTTGGATGGAATTTGTCCCAGTGATCACGGAAGCATTGAAAAAATAATTCAGGCTATTATCTATAATACACTACATCTTGGTTTTAACTGCCTCTTATGTTGGGATAAAAAGAGGTCAGGATTAATTGGTAACCTTTTGATCTGACGGTCTCCATTCCCTCTCCCTCCCACGATCTCTCTCCCACGATCTCTCTTCCGACTCCGTTTCTGAGACGCCGAGCAAGACTACTTTCTTCTCTCTACCGCTCTCCGTTCATTGATCTCTCTCTGGAAGCGCTCAGTTTCTTTCTCTCTCCGGTAAGCGTTTCTTACTTCTGTTACACACTCAATTGATATCTCCTCTACTTAATTTCTGTTTTCTAGGGTTTGTTTTGGAGAAAGTTAACGCTGGGTATTTATCATGTTGCTTATGTTAAAAAAAAGCCTCATATAGGGATATAGGGACAGGGGATTATATATGAAAACCAAAAACCACACACTTGCAGAACTTTGAAGATAGCAAAAACTGTCTGTTTCTTTCTTTCTCTCTTCTATGTGAAATACGGAAAGGAAGATTCGACTGGGTGATCAAGGCAAGGATTCAAGCAACCATATTCAATGTGGAAAGGATAATTGATGGATGCATCAGAATTACAAGAAAAAAGATGGAAATAGCAGTTTTTCCGAACTTAATATTATTTTTTTGCTTTAAATATATCATCATGCTAATTTCATTTTTGCTTCTTTTATTTTTCTTCGAATAAGTGAATTATTCATAGATTTGAAATTACTACTTTTTTAGCTTTATGAAAAAAGCGATTTCCAGCTTTAAAACTATGTTTTTCAGTTCATACATTTCTAATATAGGAAAGTACAGTTCTTTCAGTTTTAAAACTGTTTTTCTTATTAAAATAATTTTTGAATAAACGTAAAATTATGGTTATTTACCTCCATGAGCATCATTGATATATGGAAGATTCTTCACACTTTGATATGCATGTAAAATAATTCTTTTGTCAAAGCTTCAAGTTCATTCAGAACACTGCTCAGTTAGGATTAGTTGGTTGAAAAACTGAAAGCATAAATGAATAGATCCCCAGTAATCTGATATTTTGAACAAGTAACATATCACCAAATCTGACTCTGCTAAAATTATCATAGATTTTTCATATAAATACGAAGTACAATTGCAAGTTACTTTTTTACTTTTACAGTTATTTCTCTTTACACTCAACTGTATCACATTTGCAATACATCACATTATGTGCTCGTATTATATTATATAAGTAAATATAAACCTGATTTTTGTTTTCTATGACTTTACACTCAACTGTTGACTGTAGCAAGAAGAAATTACAAACCTTTCTTCCCCTGTGTAAACTACACATCTTCTCACTAAAACTATGAAAATATTTTTTGGATATTTATTTTTTAGGACGGAGGGAGTAAGTACTCCCTCCGTCCTAAAATAATCTTCGCGTTTGACTATTCAAACTTTCTAATGATATGAACACTTGCTTCACTAGCCATGCTTTGTTTAACCTTAAAATGTAGAAATGTGAAACTTTTGGGGACAATGAGAAATGACAAATGAGAAGATCATTTTGGGACTGATGGAGTATTAAACTCTGGCTAAGTTTTTATTGAAAATAAAATATCAAAATATGAAAATAATGACATCTTATAATGAAGATATTTAGATTTAACACCAAAAATCAAAGAACAGATAATAGTTCACCTGTTTTAACCCATATAGTATTTATTTAAAATATTAAGAAAATACAGATTTTTTGTAGATCTATATATATAACGTTAAAGTATCTTAATAACAAAATGTTATAAACAAGATAAATACC
This sequence comes from Campanula takesimana, assembly GCA_026119855.1. Lineage (NCBI taxonomy): Eukaryota > Viridiplantae > Streptophyta > Magnoliopsida > Asterales > Campanulaceae > Campanula > Campanula takesimana. Next base: position 147,649 of record JAOWBW010001711.1, read on the forward strand.
AAAAGTCAAAGAAATTAGTGTAGTACACCTGTTTTAAACCAAAAATATTTACATAAAAAACAAAAACATCAATTTCTCTTTAGATCTATACAAAAAATGTTATCTAATCGACGACATATTATAACCAAAATACATTCAATAATACAAGCATTCACAGTTAGATCCGATGTTAGATCTATTAAATCTTTTTTAATCGATTTAATATTTTAGTTCGAACAAAAATTTGAATGGATCTGAACATGTAGCCATGATGTTTTAATTTTTGATATAATAAACGAACAAAATATTTGGGAGATTAAAAATTACCGGGTCAAGGCACTCGGAAATCAATTGCGCTCGCACTCCATGAATTTTTGGGAGATTCAAAACACCTTTGTCGAGGTCCTAAGACTGATTTCATCTTTGAAATCATGAATGAGTTGGTTTAATGAGCAATTGAAGCTTCTTGGATAATGAGTGTCGCCATTGAATGTAGCCGTATGAAATTTCTAGAGAGAATTTGAACAGTTCGAGGGAGGGAGGGAGGGAGAGAGAGCGGCGCTGTGAAATTAGGATTAGGGTTAATGTCATTTTCTATTTGTATCGCATGTATGTATTAGTTTTTTTTTTCTTTTTTCAAATGGCCTGATTACTCGATTAGGGTTTACTGTTGGGCATGGACTCAGTATGAAAATAGTGGGCCGAAAATTTTGTATGCTAGAACATCAGTTGTTAATTTTTAGCAGTTAGCTAATTCTTTAGCACTTAATTAATTCTTTTCAATATCTTTAATTTTACTATTAATGTATTACTATATTTTCAAGGAATTGCTTTTATAACTATAATAATTATTTAATTTTTGGCTCTGGAATTTGTCTAAGTGTTTTGCTCATGCGAAAGTTATGTTTATTTCAACATCTTTTTTGTTACATTTTTTAGGTCAAACTAATTCAACCGTAATTGACCTTACAATTGACGAAGATTCACCAATTAAGAGAAGAAGAACGCTTACAAATATCAGTACAGGTGTGTTACTAACATTTTAATTTTTTATATATAGTTATATTTATATAAAATAAGAATTGCAATTATTTAAAATTTTATGAAATCAGTGTCAAGAACAATGACTTCATCCTGTTTGAATTCAAAAAATCAAGAAGTTGGATCAAGCTCCGGAGTTAAAGAAACTGGAAAAAAAAATAGAAAAAGAAAAGGTATTTATCTAAATTCTAATATATTTTCTAATTTTTTTAATTGTAATTTTAATTTATATTGTTTGATCATATTTTTTAAAAATAATAATTATAATACTATGTCTTAACATTTTTAGGCCCATTGTCATCTATGGAGATAAATACAATCATAGATGTCGATAAAAATTCATATTTCACACATGGTAAGTTTACGGTTGAATTTTATCGAATTTTAAGTAAAAAAGAAATATATTCATTTTTTTAAATTGATTTATTTAATTTTATTTTAACTTTGATTGATGATACAGGATACATAGACTTGGGAGATTGTACTAACAAATGCGAACATTGCCATGCTATGTTTTGGTACGAAGAGAGAATAAATAAACGCCGCAAGACGATTGCACCCACTTATCCTGGCTGCTGCAAAAAAGGAAAAGTACAACTGCCACCAATGCCAGAACTACCTGCAGCTTTTAAGGATTTGTTATATGGTGACAATGACAAAAGCAAGTTATTCACGTCAAATATCCGTTCGTACAACATGATGTTTTCGTTCACTTCTATTGGAGGTAAAATTGATTATGGAATCAATAAGGGAAACAGTCCGCCAGTGTTCAAGTTGTATGGTCAAAACCATCACTACATTGGTAATTTGGTCCCAAAGGAAGGAAACCCTCCTACGTTTGCGCAACTTTATATTTATGACACTCAACATGAAATACAAAATCGAATGATGGCTGTCACGTAAGTGTATTTTACAAAAATTATATAATTTTAATCTATTTTTTATCAAATCATTACATTTTGCTAAAGTTTGCTTTTATATTTAAATATTTAGTAAGGAATCATCAAGAAGCGATTTGCATGAAGAAATTGTTAATGACGTGAAGATGATACTTGATGAGCACAATGTTCTCGTAAAGTCGTTTAGAATGGTACGAGATTCAATGCATCAGCGGGATGATAAAAATGTCAAGCTTCAACTTATCGGAAGAAGAAAAACTGATGGTAGATGTTATGATCTTCCACAAAAGGATGATGTTGCATTATTGATTGTTGGAGATATGGATGCTATGATTGGTGAGAGGGATATTGTTGTTGAAACACGTCGTGGATCCTTTCAAAGGATCACAGAACTTCACCCATCATACTTAGGTTTGCAGTATCCATTGATTTTTTTGTTTGGTCAAGATGGTTTTAGAGAAGAAATTTTACATCGAGATGTTGAACCAGACACAGATGGTGGTGGCAGAAATAAGTTAACCATGAGAGAATTCTTTGCATATAGAATTCATGAAAGAGAATCAGAGGCAAATAATCTTTTTTTCTCAAGGAGGTTATTTCAGCAATTTTTGGTGGATGCATACACAATGGTTGAAGCTGGTCGTTTAACCTACATAAGAAATAATCAAAAACAACTCAGATGTGAATTATACAGTGGTTTGACTGATGCTTTATTGAAGGGTGATAGAGATCCTGCTTCACGTGGGAAACGAATATGTTTGCCATCTAGCTTTACCGGTAGTGCTCGGTATATGATCCAAAACTATCAAGATGCGATGGCGTTATGCAGATTTTTTGGATATCCCACTTTGTTAGTTACATTCACTTGTAACCCTAAATGGCCTGAGGTTGTTCGATTTTTAACATCTAGGAGGGGTTTGCAACCTGAAGATATACCAGATATAATGTGTAGATTGTTCAAAGCTAAGTTGGATGTTTTGATGGATGATCTTCAGAATAATAAACTTCTTGGCACAGTTAAAGCAGGTATATCTAAAAATTCTATTATACTTATTTTACAACCTTTGTTTTTGCTTTTGCATTTTTTAAAATTTAATTGTACTAATTGAAATAAAAATATTTGCAGTGATATATACAATTGAATGGCAAAAGCGTGGCTTGCCCCATGTTCATATCATCCTTTGGTTGGAAAATGATGGTTCTCACCCGACAGTAGAAATGATAGACAAGATCATTTCTGCTGAGATTCCAGATGAGTCTGTTAATCCGCATTATTATGCTGCTGTGCGTGATTTAATGTCGCATGGACCTTGTGGAAAAGCTCGACCGAATTCTCCATGCATGGTTAAGGGTCGTTGCAGTAAATATTTCCCCAAAAAGTTTTGTGAGAAGACGGTTATTGATGAAGATGGGTATCCTATTTATAAGCGTCCTGACAACGGACGAACAATACTTGTGAAAGGAATACACCTTGACAACAGGTATATAGTTCCCCACAATCCTGAGTTGTTAATGAAATACGGGGCTCACATTAATGTTGAATGGTGCAACAAAAGTACATCGATAAAATATCTTTGCAAGTATGTGAGTAAAGGTACAGACAAAGTTACTGTAAAGTTTTGTGAAAGCGCTAAGGAAAATGCGGAACAAAAACCTGTTGATGAGATTCAAAATTATTTGGATTGTCGATATATAACACCTTGTGAGGCTGTTTGGAGGTTGCTTGGTCATGAAATTCATTACAGGAATCCCTCTGTTGAACGATTGTCTTTCCATCTAGAGGGTCAACAAACTGTGGTTTATCATGACGATGATGTCATTGATGAAGTTGTTGAACGTCCGACTTCAAGAGAAAGTATGTTTACAGCATGGTTGGAGGCAAATGATCAGTATAAGGATTTAGCTGGACAGCTGACTTATGCTGATTTTCCGACAAAATTTGTTTGGAATGCAAAGGAAAGAAAGTGGAAACCAAGGACTCGTGGATTTAAAATAGGTCGCATATTCTACGTTGCTCCAGGGCAAGGAGAATTGTACTATTTGAGAACTTTGTTGAATATTGTACGAGGGCCAACTTCTTATGAAGATATAAGGACTGTTAATGGTCATGTGCACCCTACTTTTAGAGATGCTTGCTATGATCTTGGATTGCTTGATGATGATAAGGAATACATTGATGGTATTGTTGAAGCAAGCCGATGGGGATCGGCAATTTCTATAAGAAACCTGTTTGTTACGTTGTTGATTTCTGGATCTATTGCTCGACCTGAACATGTATGGGAGAGCTGCTTCAAACATTTATCTGAAGACATTCTTTATACGCGCAAACGTATTTTAGGGGATGAAGGTAATCTAAATCAATTTTTTAAAGTTAATTAAATTTATTTATTTATTTTTAATATTTTTTAAGCTCCTTTTCATCTGATCATTCTATAATTTTGTTTCGTATTTTCTAGGATTACAACTTACTCCGGAACAGATAAGAAACTACACGCTGCTGGAGATTGAAAAGGTATTGCGCATCAGGGGCAAAAGCCTTAAAGATTTCCCAACAATGCCTTATCCTGATGAATCAGATACGTCATTGCTTAGAAATCGTCTAATATTAGATGAAATGAATTACGATAGAGATTCTTTAGCGGTTGAATGCAAGAAGTCATTGGCATCTTGCATAGATGAGCAGAAGTATGCGTATGATAAGATCATTAAGAGTGTTGATGATGGAAATGGAGGAGTATTTTTTCTGTATGGATCTGGTGGCACAGGTAAAACATTTTTATGGAGACTTCTTTCTGCTTCTTTAAGATCAAAGGGGGACATAGTTTTGAATGTTGCATCCAGTGGCATTGCTTCTCTTTTACTGCCTAATGGACGTACTGGTCATTCTAGATTTGCCATTCCATTGGTTTTGCATGAGGATACAACGTGCAACATAAAGCAGGGCAGTCCGCTTGCTGAGCTAATTGTGAAAACCAAACTTATCATCTGGGATGAGGCACCAATGGTTCACAAACATTGTTTTGAAGCTCTTGGTAGAACATTGAGAGATATAATGCGGTTCGATAATCCTAATAGCTTCAATCAACCGTTTGGGGGTAAAACAATTGTTTTTGGTGGAGATTTTCGTCAGATACTTCCAGTAATTCCTGGTGGAACGAGGGAAGATATTGTAATGGCAACAATCAATATATCTCATCTATGGTCGCATTGCATTGTTTTGAAACTTACGAAAAATATGCGCCTGAAAGCTATTGAGAATGATCCTTTGGGATTGGAACTTAAGAATTTCTCAGAATGGATTTTAAGTATTGGAGACGGTACTTATGGAGGAGATAATGACGGTGCTGCAAAAATAAAAGTTCCTAGCAACCTTCTTGTGCAATCATGTGGAGATTTAATAAAGGACATTGTTGAGAGCACATATCCTGAATTTGTTAATCATTTTGATGATGTTGAATTTTTACAAGGAAGGGCCATTTTAGCTCCAACTCTTGAAGATGTCGAGAAAATAAATGAGTATATGGTCTCTTACAATCAATCTGATTGTAAAACTTACTTGAGTGCAGACTCGATTTGTACTTCTGAGAATGGTTCAAATTTTTTTGATCAACTTCACTCAACAGAGTTTTTGAACACAATAAGGGCTTCTGGTCTGCCAAATCATCAGCTTAGTCTTAAAGTTGGCGTTCCAGTCATGTTATTGAGGAACATTGACCCCAGTGCAGGGTTGTGCAATGGGTCAAGATTAATTATTACCAGACTTGGTCAACATATCGTGGAAGCGAAAATTCTAAATGGGAATAATGTCGGAGAAAAGGTGTTTGTGCCGAGAATGTCTTTAACTCCATCTGATGTGCGTTTGCCATTCAATTTTCAAAGGAGACAGTTTCCGTTGGTTGTATCATACGCAATGACGATCAACAAAAGTCAAGGTCAATCACTTACTCATGTAGGTCTATTTCTAAGAAAACCTGTTTTTAGCCATGGTCAGTTGTACGTTGCTCTGTCTAGGGTAACCAATCGAGCTGGTTTGAAGATATTGGTTTGTGATGAGGAGGAAAAAGTAGTAGATGAAACCACAAATGTAGTCTACAAAGAAGTTTTCCAAAATTTGTAATTTTCTTACATTTATATTAATATATTTTCAATTAAATGTTTTTTTAACTGCAATAGTCTCTAATTATTTAGTTATTTGATTTGTACAAGACCATTATCCGTGCGTTCAACGCACGGGTGTAACACTAGTTATCTATAATACACTACATCTTGGTTTTAACTGCCTCTTATGTTGGGATAAAAAGAGGTCAGGATTAATTGGTAACCTTTTGATCTGACGGTCTCCATTCCCTCTCCCTCCCACGATCTCTCTCCCACGATCTCTCTTCCGACTCCGTTTCTGAGACGCCGAGCAAGACTACTTTCTTCTCTCTACCGCTCTCCGTTCATTGATCTCTCTCTGGAAGCGCTCAGTTTCTTTCTCTCTCTGGTAAGCGTTTCTTACTTCTGTTACACACTCAATTGATATCTCCTCTACTTAATTTCTATTTTCTAGGGTTTGTTTTGGAGAAAGTTAACGCTGGGTATTTATCATGTTGCTTATTTTTTTCATTGCATTGTTGAATGGTTTTTATTGAACTCGTTCCATTGCTGTTATATTTCTCCATTTCTTCAAGAAGGATTTTGATGTGTGTTTCTTAATCTATATTACTACTGTGCTTTTTTGTGTTGATCAGCAGCAGGTTCCAAATTTTTGGGTTTGGACAGAGGGGATTTTGAGATTGATCTCGGTGGTGGTGAGAATGTCAATTCTTAACCACTATATAGAGTGGCTAAGATGGTTCTTCCCCAAAAACAGAGAGTTTCGTCACTTCTTCCCCCTTCCAAATCATCCGGTTTTCTCCCTTGACGAAAGAGACACAAAGCCGACAGTTTTAATGTGATCAAATGATACTTCTGCCATTCAGGTATTTTCTCTATATTGTTAAACAAAATAGAGTTTTCTTGGAACTGCTTCATGTTCGTTCATAACTTCTTTCCTGAATGTTTCTTCTTCATCCGACAGTTTTAATGTAATCAAATGATACTTCTGCCATTCAGGTATTTTCTCTATATTGTTAAACAGTGTAGAGTTTTCTTGGAACTGCTTCATGTTCGTTCATGACTTCTTTCCTGAATGTTTCTTCTTCATCCATCAATTTCCTGTTGGTCCTTACTGCTGCTACTTTATGCTAATAAACTCAAATAACACTGATCAATTTTTATTTCTTGGTTTGGCAGGGACCATCAATGGCACAGGGGAAAATCCTTCCCATATTCATCAACTACATGTTCATTTCAATGCTCTTGGTTAATTATTGTTCCTCTTTTGATTTGTTTCTGGACTCCAGATGCAACTCTAGACAGTGAGCGAGTCTAGGCAAGCAGCGATTAAAACAACAAAAACCAAGTCAAGATGACTCCTGGAATGACGATGTTGACAGTGAAAGTGAGCATTATAAAGTTTATGCTGCAGAGCTTATTTTGGTTAAGCAAGAACTACATGCCTTAAACAGGATTTTGATTCTAATCTGCATTCATGTCCGCTTTATGAAATCATCTGGATCTCAAATGTTGTACTTTTTCTACTCCCTCCGCCCCGAAATGAGCTGCCAAATAATTTCCTCCTATGCACTTGATCAAGTTGGTGTCTTTTGTTTTGTTTATGACTAGATTGGTCGAACTATTTTTTGTAGTAAAACTCTGAACTTCAGTCCAAACTATGCACTTCACATTAATAGCATAGATAACTATTAGGTTTAAGCTCCTAGAATGATTCTAAAATTCCTATGTCCACTTTTTTCTTTTACTATAGAAGCCACCAACGAAAAAGTCTTTTCATGTATTCTCCAATCAATAACCAAAGCTCGAAAAGCAATGAGCACCAAATTCATAGAGCCTGTATCTGCATTTTTATGTATTTCCCTCTATTCTAGACAACAATGGCGAAGGTGGCAGTGGAGGATCCAATAAGACAACAATGGCGAAGGTGGTTGTGGTGGAGGATGCGACAAAGAGAAGGGGAAAAAAAGGCGGAGAGGAGAAGATCGTAAATATGTAGATTTTGATGTTGGTTTTAGTATAAAAATGTTGATGTTGATTTTGGTTGTTATATAGATTTTTCGTTTTAGTGTATGTATTATTTATAGTCTTTAATATTGGTTTTGAGAGTACACACAATACTAATTGCTCTTCAACATCTTGAATTTCAGAATTTCATTATGTATTGTAATATAGATAATTGCCTCCTTTTAAAACTTTATATCTTAAATGCAGGGTTTGATCAAGTTGTGAACAAGCAATTTGTGGGGAAAGTTACTGAAATGCCTTATTTTGAATTTTGTGTCTTACAATAATTCGGAAGTAGATGCAACAGTGGCGGGTTTTTGTCTTTTTCTTTTGGTTGTTTTGGTGCTTATTTTGTTTTAGTTTTAGTTTTGGCAGTACAACCTTAAGTCCACCGTCAATGCCACATCTCCACCTCTCGCCAGAGTCGCCACTCTGACCACCGCCACGTATTCCTTCTTTTTGAGTTTAGATTATGCTAATAAACTAAAAGAGCACTGATTAGTTTTTATTTCTTGGTTTGGTAGGGGACAACAATGGCACATGGGCTGGGTTCTTGACGCAGAGTTTCGTGTTGATCAAGTACATGTTCATTTCAATGCTGATGCCATTGGGTAATTTTTTTTGTTCCTATTTTGATTTGTTTCTAGACTCCATATGAGATCTTCCTATGTTTAATTTATTAATTAATTTCTTAACAAGTGCAGTATCACAAGAAAAATATGCAATCTTTACATTGGTCAATTGTAATTTGAAAAACTCATACTATAAGACGCTCCTCAACCACGACGATTGTCTAAGTCATTGTTGTTGTTTTTTAACATAGGCTATGAGAGATGGTACAACTTGATCAAAGAAATATTTGTGTATTGCAACGAGTTGATCAAAGGAAAATAACTGTTCGTCGTAGACACTATAATTTTTATGGTTTTCAGTTTGTACATAATAATGTCTTCAACCTCCCCCCTCCCTCTTTGAGGCTTTATCAAATACACATTGTTGCTTTCAAACCCATTCATGCCATCAGAGATACATGATGGCGGCCTATTTGATTTGTACCAGTTTAAATGTGAAAGGGGCTTTTTAATGGTTCGAAACTCTGATTGGTGCAGAGTGTTAATGGAGGTTATTATGTACTTTGACTTTTTCCTGTTTATTTTTCTCTTTAATTTTTATCACAATTATTTTAAATAAATTGAAATTAGTCTCTCTTTTTTCCCACTCTCCCACTCTGCAGCAAAATTCTCATATTATGTATTCTCATTCCATGACCATGAGAATAAAGCCAACATAAGTTGGACCGAGGAACTCGAAAACAAAGAATGGAGCATGAACAATAAGATGAGAGTATGAGTTTGAAAGAGTATGAAATACTCTTATATTTATTTTATGTATCTTTGTGATTCTGATAATAATTATTGTATATAATTAATTTAGTTATTTTAGGAATTAGTTGTAATTATTTAGGAATAGTTTAATTTGAGTTATTTATTATTTTTGTGATTTATTTGACTAACATATTAATGGTTATCTTTGGTAAGTTAGGGTTTTGTGTTATAGGTATGGAAGGACTCTCACAAGGAAAGGATTATTGGCCAAGTTGAAGATCTCGTGAGATTGAGAATGCCGGCCAAGACATCCTAAAAAAACAAACGTTGTATTCATTTTACTCTTCACGGATTCTGGGTTTTTATTCACCAAAGTCAGAAGCTTAGAGAGTCCTTGTGTCCTTAGACGTTATTCTCAAAAGAACTCTAAGTGTTTTGAGTGTTTTTGTGAGATCTAGAAGTCTAGATTAGTTTTGATCTTTTAATATTTTGTTTTCTTTCATTCGACTTGTACTTTGGAAGATCGCTTTTTATTAATGAAAGTTTTCCCAGCAAGTTATTTCTTGCTGAAGTGTTTATTCTGAGTTTTAATTCCGCTGCGTTTGTTTCTGTGTTTCTGAGTTTCTGGTCATCGCCAATTGACAAGACAACTGTCTTGACAACTGTGAGCACAGTTGTACTCACAGTTGGTTGGTTCCCAGAACAGTCCTAGCCGCTTAATTTTTTTCAATTGGTACAAGAGCCTGGTCTCGACATACTGAGATCGATCTTTGAAAGTGGTCATTATGGACTGTACTCATACTCGTAATAAGCCGCCTACTCTAGATGGTTCAAACTATACCATTTGGAAGGCAAAGATGACTATGTACATCAAAAACATAGATAATCGTGCTTGGGTCAGCATTCTAGTGTGATATAAATCCCCTACCATGGAAGTGGCTGATCTAAAAGCTAAAGCTTCTGTGTCTGACGAAGAAAAGAAAGAAAAAAATTTTATTCCAAAACCCGAGCAAGATTGGAATGCGGAGGAAATTGCCCTTGCAAATTTCAATGCAAAGGCAATGGCCGCTGTAGACACCCCGCCTTGGACCGCTCACCCAGATTTCACATTTGATCTTGTGTTTCTCCCCATTTTAAGTGTTTCTCGTTAGTTTATGTCACTTCCGTTAAGTTCTTGACTGACTTCGTTAAGTCTAGGGACTAAACTGAATAACAGGGCTGACTTTCTAGTCCATTCTGTCAAAATCGCCTTCTCTGAGTCGCGCGCCTCCGACAGGAAGATCCAGACGCGCGCGCCTCCCGCCCCCAAAGCAGGAAGCGCGCTCCTCTGGGCGTCGGTTACAGATTTCTGGCCAGGATTCTCTCCCTTGCTCAATTTACAGGATTTTGCCCGGGAAAGATTTCTTGATGACTGAGTTTTGGCACCAAAAACATCTCTCTTTCACCTATAAAAACCCCCCTTTACCTCCATTTTCAAGGACCTTTGGCTCTCAATCTTACATTCTCAATAAGACACTAAAATTTCACACTTACAAAGCATTTCCAAAGGATTTCTCTAAAGAATTCATCAAGAAGTGTTTGAAGTCTCTTGAAGTCTAGGTAAAGTTATTTCTTTCCTCTTCTTAACTTCATCTCTTTTCTCTTTCTTTTTGTTTTATCAAAGTGCAATCACTCAAATCATTTTGGACATGACTCTAATGATCACCTCATCTCATTGAGGTCGGTTAAAGAGTTATCTCCTACATTCCAAACTCTATTTTAAAACCCCTTTTTATGATTTAAAGAAGAAGAAGAAGAACGTTTATTATTCATGTAGATTTTGATCAAGCAAGACCAACTTTAGTTGGGCGAGATGGGTGTTTCGGTACTTCCCATCTCGTAACCTAACCCCCGAACCTCAAAACAAAGAATCTCTGTTTTCGTAATCAAATTAGGCTATTATCAATAGGTTTTTCTTATGTTCCTCAAAACATAGGTGGCGACTCTAAAAACAAGTTAGACATCCTAGGATAATTCACGCGCTCTAGCCAAGCCGTGGTTCCCCCGGGGTATCTACAGTGGCGACTCCGCTGGGGACGTTTGAGGGTTAAACTTGCATTCTGATCAAAATCTACATCTTTTCTGGGCATTCTGACTCCTGATGGGGGAGGCGCGCGCTTCTGGCCTCTTCAGCCTAAGGCGCGCGCATCCCGCATCAAGGACCAGAATCGCCCGCTTCTTCATGTTCTTCATCTTCTTCTTCTGCTATTCTCCACTAATCATTTCTGCAGGGGTTACAATATGCACATGGGACCAGGGCAATCCCCTGAGTCCAAAATCTGACAATCTGACAGGTGTGCCCAGAAGCGCGCGCCTCCCAAGAGCATCACGCCAGGCGCGCGCGTCTCGTATCAACACTCAGAGGCGCACGCTTCTGGGTTGGTTCCCAGAACAGAAACAGGTCTCAGAACAGAGCAGTATGATGGGGGTGTGGGCACAGTTGCCTGCATCAGTGGTTATTCTGAACTTCGGACTGTTTTAATTTTATGTTCTATTTTATCGGTCACACGGGTGATTCGAAAGTTGTAATTATGTGCTTATTTGTTTTTTTTATTTCTTTCGAAAAAAAAATATAAAAATTATTTTGTCACCTGTTAGACCTCACACTACATGCACATATTCCTATGAATTGCTCACTATCGAGTCGCACAAGTCCAACCCCAAACCCGTCGAGGCCCGTCCTAGAAAGTTTCAAGCTCCACTCGACCTTGGCTCTTTCGAAGCGGTAAACCTCAGCTCGTGGCGTAGTTCATGACTACATGCCGGGGGTGACCTTTGAGCCTCATATTCAAGCCGAGCACAAGCCACACAATTCTAGTTAGGGTCTAACACTCCGTGACTCAAGTCGGTTTCCATGTACCGAGATTTCCCTAAACTAATGTCTTCAAATCATACATGCCAACTTGTTGAAACGGACGCAATAAAAATCCGTCCCCAAAAGTGGTTATTTTGGACGAAAATAAAAATCCGTCCCCGCATGTATGCTTTACTACATTAATTTAGTTTAATCCCGATACATGTAGGATTCACAAACGCGATGGAATCCGATGAGTATATGGGACCGCGAGATGGTCTATATACTAGTGTGACGATTCCATTATTTTCTTAGAAACCCCAAAAGGGATCCATTCCCTCCGACTTATAAAAAAAAGAGTCTTTTCTTATGTGGTTCGAGTCGTGTGCCCAACTGTGTGTTCTAAGCCTCTTCGTGGACCGCAAGTGTTACTCAAGACTGACAAGGGCCTCTTCTGCAATATAGGTTCAATTGGTACTTACAGAGTCTACCGGGATTCGGCAAATCGGTTAGTCCGTGAAGAGATCACTCCAACAGCTCCTACATCAACAATGGCCGGCGGCTCCAACACCAACAATACCATGACTCTCGAGCAACTCGCAACCATGGTCCAACTCCTCCAAGAGCAAGTCTCCACCCTTAATAAGGAGGCACAAAGCAAAGACGACATTTGGCAATCCCACCTCGACAGCCAAAGGGAGGCCCACGAGGCCGAGATGGAGCTAATGAAAGAAAAGCTCACTAATCTTGCCAAGGGGAAGAGCAAAAATGACGATGGCGAATCCGAATGGACCGAAGGTTTGTTCAAAAGTCCTTATGTCAACACCCGCACCAAGAAAGTGGGAGAGCCAAGTTCCGAGAACAATGAGCCCAAAATGGTGGATTCTATCATGGCCTACATCGACCAAAAATTCAATAGGCTCAACATGGGGAAAGGCTCCGACACAAGCCTTTATCAATCATCCATCCTCATGAGTACTATGGCCGCTCTTCCTGATAAGTTCAAGATGCCCGACATAAGCAAATTCAAGGGCAACTCTTGTCCTATGGCTCACATTGAGACTTATATTTGGGCAATGGTTCCGAAGAAGGTCTCCCCCAAGGTGATGGCTCAATGCTTTCCTCTCACTCTCGAGGGGGCGGCAAAAGATTGGTATGCTACTCTCCCGCTCACTGTCCGTCTTGATTGGGACTCCGCCATGTTGCCTTCAAGAACCAATACCAAGGCAACACCACTCACCGGCCCACAAGGAAAGAGCTAGAGAACACTACTCAACGAGACCACGAGTCCTTCATCGACTTCACAAGGAGATGGAATGATAAACTCTCCGAGATTGTGGAAAGGCCAAATACCAAGGAGCAAATGGACACCTTTCTCAAATGTCTCAAAATTGATCTCCGCACCTACCTAAGTGGGGCTTGCTATGCGTATTTCTCCCAAATGAATGAGGCGGGGGTCCGAATGGACGAGTTGCTCAAGGAAGTCAAGAAAAGTTCTCCCAGCTACCGCTACAAGGCCGCTTCCAACTCCACAAAAGAGGCCTCGGTCAACGCCGTCACTATCGACAAGGGGAATTACAAAAAGGTTCCTCCACCCCAAGGGAAGAAGTCTCGAAATGACCGTGTCTACACGCCTCTCCAAGGCATGACTCAAACCGAAGCTTTCGAAGTCCTTAAAGCAAGGGGTCAAGTCACACCCGTACAAGGGTACCAACCCAAGACGGTCAACCCCAATCATGCTCACCACAAATATTGTGGCTACCACCAATATAGTGGCCACACCACCGAGGAATGCTTCGTTCTCCGCAATGTCATTCAAGATCTCATAGACAAGAAAGAATTTGTAGTGACTAATGGCGAACATGTCAATGTAATAGAGATAGGAGAACTCGAGGGGACCACCCATTCAATCCCAATTGTGAATGGGGGCCCCAATGTTATGAATAAACTTGACAATTCTTGTTATGTTGTGACTTACGATGAGGTAATGAGGGAAGTACTAGAGAATAGGAAAAAGAAGCAAGATGGGAACGTCAACATGCTAACTCGATCCGGTCGAGTCATAGCAAGCAACCCTTCCATTTCCGCACCAAGCTCCTCTTCTCAAAGGCCGCAAGCTCGCGACACTCCCGAAGATCCTCTACTTGTCCAACTCAAGAAAACTCAAGCCAACATCTCTATTTGGGACCTCATCGCATCCTCAAAGAAACACCGAGATCTTGTCATCCGCAATCTCGATGATACATCAATTTCTCCAGATACTACTCCCGAGGACCTCACGGCAATGATCGGTCACATTCATTTTGGCAACGTCATCACCTTTGCCGATATGGACCTTCCACCATTTGGTTCCGACCACAACGAGGCTATTTACCTCAAGGTACGAGCAAGGGGGAGGCCCATCTCAAGAGTCTTAGTGGATGGCGGTTCCGCACTCAACCTCATGCCTGGCAGAATCATGGGCATACTGGGGCTTAAGGATTCCGATTTGAAGCCTTCTACTCAAGTAATCCGAGGTTATGACAGCACCGCCCGTACAGTCATGGGCATGATCGAAATAGACATTGAGTTTGGGAGCATGGTCATGTCCGTTCCATTCCAAGTTCTTGACATCCCGGCCTCGTTCAACTTGCTTTTGGGTCGACCATGGATTCACAATTCTAATGCCGTCCCGTCAACTCTCCATCAATGTGTCAAGATCCGAAATGGTGATGAAATAGTGACCGTCATGGCCGAAAACGTCACTATCCACAGAAAAGGTGAGCCCGTCCACCAAGTTCAGCATGGTTTACCAGACTCCACTCTCTCCGGCGTCTCAATCAACGCCATTGACAAAGAAGGGGGAAACGGATCATGGACCCCAGCAATCACAAAGTCCTCCGCATGATGAGGAATACGGACTACTTCCCTGGTTTAGGCCTAGGGAAATATCAACAAGGAATCCTACATCCTGTGCAAGTCCCATTTGTCAAGAACACATTCGGTTTGGGGTACAAGCCTTCCAGAGAAGACTTGAAACAAGAGCAAGCGATCAAGAATGAAAAGGCCCGAGCTCGTAAAGAAGGCCGTCGTTATGAGGTCCCTAATCTAAGGCCTTACCGCAAGACGTTGAATGGCTATTTTGTCCGCCAAGGGGAAGACGTTCCATACATGATCTTTCCCGAGCCATGGGTTAACAATAAGGGTGTCAAAAAGCCCGGTCTCGAAATCTTCTCCGATTGTGAGATCCAGAAATCCGAAAGGGAACCAACTCCCATGTTGCCCCGTGAATGGTGGGGAAGGAAGGTGACTATAGAGTCCGAGACAGAAATCATTGTGGGGGAAGAACCGACAGATTTAGCCTCCATGTTCGAAGAGCTTGCCATAATGAATGAATGCCAAGTCAACGCCATCCATGACACCGTCATCATGAATGAGACTATCAGTGAGATCCCGCCAAGCCCGAGCCGATCAATAATTGGTATTCTACGAAAGGGCCCGTGGTATCCGAGGAATTCTTAGTCCAAGAAATGGGTTGCATACCCCGCACAGCAACAAAGGAAGAGCGGCTCACACTTACTTTTGAGTCCGAGAGTGTCTCTAATACCCTCACCCAAGAGGATATGGAGGCCATAGCCGAGCGTGTGTTTCCTTTCTTTGCTAATGAAAAATTTGATATTTCTGAGTACCCTGAGATTGCAAATATCATAAATGATGAATTAACTAATAATGAACTTAATGAACAAGTTAATAACGATTCAAATTATGATGAAATAGACCACGAAAACACAACATACTTAAATGAACTTGCTCAACAGGTCTGTAGTCGTGGTGAAAATGGTCCAGGGGCTGACGAAGAATTGCATGTTGTTAATCTGGGTACCGACGAAGAGCCAAGGGAAACTAAGATCGGAAGCTTCTTCAAGGGGGACGACAGAGACAGATTGACTGCACTACTACGGGAGTTCGTGGATGTGTTCGCATGGTCATACAAAGACATGTCGGGTTTGGACAGAAAGGTAGCGGAGCACAGAATTCCGATCAGAGAAGATGCCAAGCCGGTAAAACAGAAGCTCAGAAAGATCAAGCCAGAATGGTCTCTGCAAGTCAAAGAAGAGATCGAGAAGCTCCTCAGTGTGGGTTTCATCAAGGTTATCGAGTATCCGACATGGTTAGCTAACATCGTGACAGTCAGAAAGGCAAACGGCAAGGTTCGAGTTTGTGTGGACTTCCGGGATTTGAACAAAGCTTCCCCGAAAGACGATTTTCCACTCCCTAACATCGACATGCTGGTCGACTCCACTGCTGCCTACGAGGTTCGCTCATTCGTGGATGGGTTCGCTGGGTACAATCAGATTCTCATGGCCGAGGAAGATCAACATAAGACAGCCTTCACAACACCGTGGGGTTCCTTTTGCTACACAGTCATGCCATTTGGGTTAAGAAACGCTGGGGCTTCCTACCAAAGAGCCGTGATAGACTTGTTCCACGATATGATTCACAAAGAAATCGAGGTCTATGTGGAAGACATGATCATTCACTCCAAAGGGACCGATGGTCAACATTTAATCGATCTCCGCAAGTCCTTCGAAAGGCTTCGTCAACACAAGATGAGGCTCAACCCTGCAAAGTGCACGTTCGGGGTTATCCGAGGCAAAGTCCTTGGTTATATGGTCACTGAAAGGGGAATTGAAGTAGATCCCTCCAAAATAAAGGCAATCATTGACATGCCCCTCCAAAGACGCAGAAAGAGATCAAAGGTTTCATGGGCAGACTGCAATACATCAGTCGGTTTGTGCACCAACTCACTTCCATGTGCGAGCCAATCTTCAAGCTACTCAAGAAGAATGTGGCTCTAGAATGGACCGACGCGTGCCAAGAAGCTTTCGACCAAGTGATGCATTACTTGACGTGCCCTCCTGTTCTAGTTCCGCCGCACAAGGAGAAGCATCTTTTGCTCTATCTCACTGTCAATGATGAAGCCCTAGGGGCTATGTTAGCACAAGAGCAACGAGAGTCCACAAAGGAGAATGCCATTTATTTTGTCAGTCGCCGATTCCAAGGAAGCGAAAAGAACTACTCTGTCTTAGAGAAGTCATGTGCAGCATTGGTTTGGGTTACTCAAAAGCTCAAACACTATATGGAAGCTTTTACGATCAAGCTAGTAGCAAAGGTGGACCCGCTCCGCTACATCTTCGAGAAGCCTTTCATGTCAACAAGAATAGCCAAATGGTACTTCATGCTCGCCGGCTATGATATCACTTACGTCACACTAAAATCCGTCAGGGGGAAAGTGTTCAGTGACCAGCTTGCCGAATTCCCGTGTGACGAAGTGAAGGGGGAAGACGTACAGTTCCCCGACGAGCATTTAATTTGTACTGCAACCGAGGAAAATAAGTGGCAACTTTTTTTCGATGGCGCCGCCAATAAACACGGTTTTGGTATAGGAGTATTGCTTGTCGATCCAAAAGACATCTACACTCCCATTGCCATCCGTATGGAATTCGAAGCTACCAACAACATTGCCGAGTACGAAGCATGCATAGCAGGGCTCGAAGCAGCTCTCGAAAGAAACGTCACGGAACTAGAAGTATTCGGCGACTCTTTGCTCCTTATCAATCAGCAATCGGGTAAATGGCGAATCCAAGACCCGACCCTCCAACAGTATGGTCAGCACCTTGAAGAATTGGTTGAACAATTCCAAGAGATCACTTTCAACTACCTGCCAAGGGATAAAAATCGCTTCGCCGATGCACTGGCCACCATAGCTTCATTAGTCGAAATGCCCAAAGGGAAAATGGTGAAGCCTTTCAAAATTGCCCGAAGGAACAGTCCGGCGTACTGCATGAGTATCGAGATCAACGAAGTTCAAACAAACTCTCCGTGGTATTGGATATCATGAATTTCCTCAAAGACGGCACTTATCCCGAGAATAGCAATAAGAAGTCTCAAGCGGCTCTGCAAAGGCTAGCCTCTCGGTACGTACTGATTGGGGACCGAGTCTACAAAAGGAACCATGACGGGATCAATCTCTTATGCGCCAATGAGGCCGAAGCTCAAGAGATAATGTATGAAGTGCACGAAGGAGAGTGTGGACCCCACATGAATGGGTTTATGCTAGTCAAGAAGATACTCCGCATTGGTTACTATTGGAGTACTATGGAACGAGACTGTATCGAAAAAGTCAAAAGGTGTGCCAAGTGCCAATTCCATGCTAATCTGCAACATGCTCCACCCTCGCAACTTTACAACATGGTCACACCTTGGCCTTTCTCTTGTTGGGGGATAGACATCATCGGTAAAGTCCATCCTGCCGGAATCAATGGGCAGTCATTCGTCCTAGTGGCCGTCGACTACTTCACAAAGTGGGTCGAAGCACAAGCCTATCGGACCCTCAACGCCAAGAAAGTGGCCGAATTCGTAAAGATTAATATCATGTGCCGATACGGCGTGCCTCATGAAATCATTTCCGACAACGGCTCTCATTTTGAAAAGGAAATGGATGCACTTTTGGTAGAATACAAGATCACCATGCACAAGTCATCTCCTTACCGTCCCCAAGCAAATGGCGCGGTTGAAGCAGCAAATAAGACCATCGAGACCATCGTCAAGAAAATGGCCTCAACAGGAAGGGATTGGCCCGAAAACTACCATTAGCATTGTGGGGCTACCGTACATCAATATGGTCAGCAACAGGAGAAACTCCTTATGCATTAGTCTATGGTTCTGAAGCCGTACTCCCAATCGAACTTGAAGTCCCATCTCTACGGGTCCTCCTCGAGAATCAAGTCAACGAGGTCGACTGGATGCAAAGTCGATATGAACAGCTAGCCTTACTCGACGAGAAAAGCTAGAGCACTCGAACGCACAAGGGTGTATCAGCAAAGGATGGCAAGAGCTTTCAACAAAAAGGTGAAGCCTCGAAACATCAATGTGGGAGATTTGGTCTTAAGACAACATCCTCCTAATGCCATGAATCCCCTGGGGAAATGGGGACCCCGATGGATCGGTCCGTACGTGGTCAAAAAGATACTAGGCGGCGGTGCAGTCCGACTCGTGGATTTAGATGGTGACCAGCTGCCAAAGGAGGTCAACCTCGACAAGCTCAAGAGGTTCTATGCTTAATAAACAAAGACCATAAAAAAAAAAAAATCGCTCGCTAGGTTGAAAATCCGCAAGGGCGGCCTAGGCAAAAATTAGAGCACGTGCAAAAAAGAAGCCCGCTAGATTGAAAACCCGAAAGGGCGGTCTAGGCAAAAAACAGGGTGCACACAAAAAAAAAAAGAAAAAAAGAAAAAAAATGGTCTTTGTTTGTTTGAACTACGGAGACCTGAGCCTCCCAACTGGAGGAACGTAGGCAACCTTCGGGTGCGGTCTAAAACATATCAAAAATACCCAATTCACTTCAAATAACAAGATGCAATTTTTATTCATTCAATGAGTTATTCAAGCCATTACAACGGATTTATTGAGCAACAAAAGACATCAAAACATTAAATCCTAAAACAAAGTGGTCTAATTTAATTGCAATCTCTTAGGGTACTAAGAAAAGTCCAACTTTCTCTTAGCCTTCAAAGGACCACACGATCGTCTCTCAATCCTTTTCTTCTTGGATAACGGAGGAGCACTAATACGCACCGAAACCCTCTGTGTTGCGGCACGTCTCCTTGCATAAAAGTCATCCAAAGGAGTACCGAAAGGGTCAGCAAGAATGTTACTCGAATCAGCAGCAGCCTCCCTATATCTCAAAGCGCTGCTAGGCTCAAAACCCTTTCCCAACATCTCGGCACGAAGCACATCGACCCAAGTGATGCCACGGTAAAGGGTGCCAAACAAATAATCCAAGTAGCTCTCGGGAAGGAAGACACTCCCCCGATGCAGAGGAGCAAAAGCCCAACGGTTGCGATCATCTCCCCAAGCCGACTGAAGCTCACTCAAGAAGTCCGGACCCATGTAAGCAACTGGACGAAGCATTCCGTCCCTCGGAAAATGAATTATCTGTTGGCGACCAAACTGCCGCAGAACCCGCTCTGGCTGGTAAAATGAAGAATCTCTCAAGCCGGGTACAACCACGTGCTGAAAACCAAGAGTCCATTCCACAAAATGACGAAGACCCCAAGAAGGAGGAACCACTCAATATCGACGGTTACCCGAGAGGCAAAGAATTTCTTCCAACCATCTTCAGATAAATCCCGGATCAACAGCTTCCTCCTATGAACAGCAAAAGGAGACAAATCACCATCCGGGGAATAAATCTTGAAGTGTTCTCGGAGCCATATGGTCAAGAGCAAAGGGCTTCCCCGACACATCTTGTCCGTCCTATGTAACTCATCAAGGCCGTGCAACGTCTCCCCTACAATAAGAGGGATTATACTAAATTGTTGCTCCTTGGCTTGCAAAATAATCTCAGCCAACTGCGCATCCGCAGTCCCGAAGGGTATGACAAACAGTACTTCACTAAAGAGACAAGCGGCCATGGCATTCCTCTTGAAAGATTGAACCACAGGATCCTCCGAGTGTAAATTGAAGAACATCGGCAACTCAGTTATGTCAATCACAGTACCGTGCAACATCTTCCTCACGTCCTCAACAGGGAGATTCAGTAACTCAACCCAAGAGTCAATGGCACCACGGTGATATTTAGGGACGACAATCCGACCGGCCAAAGGCATGCCAAGGATGGCCCCGAAATCATCAACAGTCGGCACCATTTCATTAGCTGAAAAGTTGAAGTTATGGCTATCGCAATCCCAGAAAGCCGCGGCAGCTCTCAACAAATCCCAATCCGGCTTCAACGTCCGCAAAGTGAAAAGAATTCAGAACCCGAAGTCTTTAATGAAGGCCTTCTTGGGATGGGTCTTGAAAGAATACACAAAAGTGTCCAAGTCCTTTTCATACCCACTAACAACCTTGGCATCAAGAACAAAAGAATTGGAAGCCATGGAAAATGTTGATCACAAGCAAAGTTGAGCAATAACATGATGTTCAAAAATGGCAGAAAGGAGCTGTGAGAATCAAGTGGTCGAACAAAAGCTGATATTATAGCTGTTGGGGGGTCTTTTGGCCAGCAAATGTCAAGCCCGGAATTCCGCCTCCCAGACGCGCGCGCCACCCGCCAGCGGTCTGAAATGCGCGCGCGTCCCAAGCCTACAAAGGAAAGCGCGTGCCTCCCAAGTCTAGATCACTTCAGAAAAGGCCTTGTCAGAAATCTCCATCCTAAATCAAGACACAGCCCCGGTCTTCGGACACCCAGTTGGGCACACCTTCTTCTGGTCCGCCCTTAAGGCATGTCAAAGATTGAAAGTAGGATAGAAGCTCCCACTCAAAAGTAGGCTGTCCTTCTCCAGATTCCGAACTCCCTAAGTTCTGTCACGGGTGCCATACCCCCCTCAAGTGTCAATCTCAACATTTCATCCCCAGCAGGAACATTCTTCTGGTCGCGGTCAACTGTGCCCGCACCCCACAAGTCAAAAGGTCAAGTGTGACTCCAAGTGGCACGCGACTTCAAAGCAATATTTCATCAACGAATTTCACTAACGGATTCGTCAACAAAGGTTCACTAACGGCCTCATTCAAGGGTTCACTAACGGCCTCATCAATGGATTTCACTAACGGATTCGTCCTCAAAGGTTCACTAACGGCCTCCTCAAAGGTTCACTAACGGCCTCTTCAAAGGTTCACTAACGGCCTCTCCAAAGGTTCACTAACGGCCTCGTTCAAAGGTTCACTAACGGCCTCATTCAACATATTCAGCCGGCAGGTTCACCTAACGGATCATGCCACCCCCTCTATCAACAAAAGCCGCTCACACAGGGAACACACCACTATCTCTCACAATTTCAAATTCCTGCTTTCATCGTCTTTGCTTTTTCTTGGTGATGTCCTCGGCGGGTGTTTTTAACTTTCGTCGACGCGTTTTGCTTTGCAATCCACGTCACCGAGGGGCTCTGTAGACACCCCGCCTTGGACCGCTCACCCCGATTGCACATTTGATCTTGTGTTTCTCCCCATTTTAAGTGTTTCTCGTTAGTTTCTGTCACTTCCGTTAAGTTCCTGACTGACTTCGTTAAGTCCAGGGACTAAACTGAATAACAGGGCTGACTTTCTAGTCCATTCTGTCAAAATCGCCTTCTCTGAGTCGCGCGCCTCCGACAGGAGGATCCAGACGCGCGCGCCTCCCGCCCCCAAAGCAGGAAGCGCGCGCCTCTGGGCGTCGGTTACAGATTTCTGGCCAGGATTCTCTCCCTTGCTCAATTTACAGGATTTTGCCCGGAAAGATTTCTTGGTGACTGAGTTTTGGCACCAAAAACATCTCTCTTTCACCTATAAAAACCCCCCCTTTACCTCCATTTTCAAGGACCTTTGTCTCTCAATCTTACATTCTCAATAAGACACTAAAATTTCACACTTACAAAGCATTTCCAAAGGATTTCTCTAAAGAATTCATCAAGAAGTGTTTGAAGTCTCTTGAAGTCTAGGTAAAGTTATTTCTTTCCTCTTCTTAACTTCATCTCTTTTCTCTTTCTTTTTGTTTTATCAAAGTGCAATCACCCAAATCATTTTGGGACATGACTCTAATGATCACCTCATCTCATTGAGGTCGGTTAAAGAGTTATCTCCTACATTCTAAACTCTATTTTAAAACCCCTTTTTATGATTTAAAGAAGAAGAAGAAGAACATTTATTATTCATGTACATTTTGATCAAGCAAGACCAACTTTAGTTGGGCGAGATGGGTGTTTTGGTACTTCCCATCTCGTAACCTAACCCCGAACCTTAAAACAAAGAATCTCTGTTTTCGTAATCAAACTTAGGCTATTATCAATAGGTTTTTCTTATGTTCCTCAAAACATAGGTGGCGACTCTAAAAACAAGTTAGACATCCTAGGATAATTCACGCGCTCTAGCCAAGCCGTGGTTCCCCCGGGGTATCTACAGCCGCCATTTCTGATCACGTTGATTTTAATCTGTATCGGTTGTTCTCAAACTATACAGTGGCCAAAAATGCTTGGGACATTTTGCAACTTCATTGTGAAGGGTCCGATAGTGTTAAACAAACTAAGTTAAGAAGGTTGATGACAGAGTTTGAGAATTTGAGAATGGGAGAATCCATCTCCAATGCAAGGTTGGTTAGTAAAGTTTTAAGAACTCTCCCAGAAAAATTTAACATCAAAATCTCTGTCATTGAAGAAACTTGTGATACTCGGACCGTGAGTCTTGAAAAGGTTCTAAGTATTCTAACTACATTTGAATTGAACCTTGAAGTGCAACAAACTAGCAAAGTAAATTCAATTGCTCTTGCTAGTGCTCTTAATGTGTCCGAAGATCTTGTAGAATTATCAAAGGATATTGATGATTCAAACTTAGAGGAAGATTAATGTGACTTGATCTCAAAAAAATTCAACAAAATGTTGAACAAAAAACGTCAACAAAGGTTTCCCAATAAGGGTATTGCTTCCTCCCCTAAGATTGAATCATTCAAGAAAGAAACAAGTAAGAACAAACCCTTTTCTGAAAACAAGAAAACAATTGAGAATGTTCAATGTAGGGCGTGTCAAGGATACGGGCACTACGCCAATGAGTGTGCTAACACACTTAAAAATAGGGGGATGAGCTTTTCTGCAACCTTAAGTGATTCGGATGATGACGATCAGACAGCAAACCTGTCATTTTTACGATCATCACAATCCTCCCTCTCTGACAGTGAATCTGACAGTGAAGATGAACATTCAACTGTCATCACAACTGTCAGCTCAAATGGTACTAATGTGTATACCTGTTTTAACTCCACTTCTGCAAGTGAATCTGAAGAATCCTCACAGGAAGAAGAGGATAGTGCCACGTATGAGGACCTCCACAATACATACGTTGAGTTATTTGCAGAATGGTCCAAACGAATGGATCAACTCAAGGAGTTCAAGAAGGTAAATGAAAAACTCACCTCTGACAATCTGAAATTAAAAGCAGAGAATGAGAGGTTGTCGAGTGAAAGTGATACTCAAAAGGACTCCATAGCTAGGTTAGAAGTCATGCTTACCAAAAAGGACAATGAGTGTGAGAAATATAAAAGCAATCTTGAAAAAGAAACCATTACACTCAATAAACTTAACAATGGCAAGGCTAAATTGGAAGAGGTTCTGAACATGGGGAACCAAGGAAAATCAGGTTTAGGCTATGGAGATCCAGTATTTGTTAAGGAAGGTGAGGGCACTTCGAAAAACAATGAGAGATTTAATGCTAATCACGTATCTCCTCACAAAAACAGAAGAAATAGAAAAAGGAGATACGTGTTTCACCATTGTTTTGCCCCTGGACATATACGTCCATTTTGTTACAAGTTGAAACAGGAACTTGGCTTGGAGAAGAACAACGGCCACTTGACAAGACAATTGTGGGTACAGTTGGAGTCACAACTGCCCAGTCAACAGCAGTCTGCTTCAAAAGCCACATGGGTAATAAATGACACTCTAAAGTGTCAAGTGGTGTTTACCTCCTTGAAGAGCAGTGTGGAAGGAGCCTGGTACTTTGACAGTGGCTGCTCCCGCCACATGACTTTCTCACTTGAGCATTTCAAAGACTATGAAGCCTTTCAAGGTGGAAAAGTTGATTTTGGTAGAGGTTCTCAAGGTGAGGTAATTGGCAAAGGTACTCTGAATGTTAATGGTTTGCCTAATGTGCATAATGTCTTGCATGTTGATGGGTTAAAAGCAAACCTAATTAGCATAAGCCAATTGTGTGATGATGATCTACACGTCAAGTTTGATAAGAAGATTTGTGAGGTCTTCGATTATTCAAACAGATGCGTTTTGAAAGGTGTAAGATCTTCTGATCATTGTTACAAGTTGGTTGATAATCATTCACGTTTTAACTCAATTTTTGATAATGCTCCTGATCTTATTGTCAATTGTGTTGAGGATGATGTTTCAGGTTGCACTTGGGAGCATGAAAAGATTAATGATGAATCTGAACCTAAATCCACGACAGAATCTGCAGATGCACCAACTGTGAGGACAACTGACGGTAAAAATGAACAGTCAACTGACATAACAGATGGTCAGACCGCAGCTGATTCTGGTTCAGATTCTGAAATCGTTGAAGATCAGGTAAGCAGAGGTAATGATGATGCTGCAAGCATACAAGGAGATCATCTAACTTCCCAGGTTATTGGGGGAGTGGATGAAGGAATAAAAACAAGAGGGAAACGAATAAATTACCGGGAATTAGCCGGTTTGGTATGCATGCAATCCGCGTACCATCAGGTAAGCTCTTGTTGTTTCGTTGCCAATTTTGAGCATGAGAAGGAGTCAAAAACTTTAAAAGTTAATAATTTGATCAATGTCATGCAAGAGGAAGTGGTAAAATTTGAAAGGAAAGATGTTAGGTTCTTGGTTCGTAAGCCATCTAATACTAAATATATGGTAGTTGTTACTTGTTGTACTCAATTGTTGAGGATGAACCAGATAATCAAGGATTATGGTCTTAGAAGTGAAATCTTGACCGTATTTTGTGATAGCTTAAGGTCCTTGAATATTGCCAAGAATCCGGTACAATATTTCCTAACAAATCACATAGATATTATGCATCATTTTATTAGAGATCTCATTGAACAAAAAATCATTACTCTAGAACATGTAAGCACAATAGATCAACTTGCTGATATCTTTACCAAGGCTTTAGATTTCGAGAGATTTTTTTCGGACTGTGTGATACCAGTTGACTGCACAAGTGTGCAGACAACTGACTGCATAACTGTATAATTGTATATTACAGTAAACACAAAAAAAAAAAAAAATAGTGTAGATTTCATCCATCTTTGCACGATTGTCTCTTGTGACCACTTGGTCTTCTTCAGTTCCTTGACTCCGAGCTTTGACCCTTGAATGTGAGACCCTTCTTAACCTGATAATGAAAATTGTCTTGTTAATTCCTTCGTGTTGTTTATCATGGAGTGGGCACTCAATCTAAGGTTGCGGGGAAAACAAGCTGCCTCCAATCTTTGAAGTTACTACTCATTTAGGCAATGTGCTGACATGTATTCATACATAACTTGAGAATCAGTGTAACACTGTATTGTGAGAGTGAAAAGCTCCTCCCCGTAACTGATTCATAAGTCATAAGCCTTCAAAGGGAGTGTTCTAGAGGCTGCATAATTGAAGGTGAATCTCATTGAATTCTTGTGAGTTGAAACTGAGTCATGGACTGAGGTGATCATACTATGTCACACCAAAATTGAGACAATCTTCACTTGTGTGTTTAGGCAAAAATTTTCTAAGTTTTTTTTTCTCCCTTAGTATTAACATCAGCAAATTGAATTGTTATTCTTATGTGTTAAAGATTAATGCTTTCATGTGATTATCGAGAATCTAATGGCGTGATGTTCAAGTTTCAGTGTGATGTCGGTGGAAATTAAGGTACATTGTGGATAAATGGATTCAGTTGAATTTGGCAAGTTCTAATTCTGGGACGGACAATTTATCACAAAACATGGAAAAAGTTTGAATTTTAAAATCAAAATCCTTGTTTGTTTTGGAATTCAAATGGGTACTTCAAAGTCACTCGGTTCTCTACTCCTTGGCCTACCCGAGTTCTTAGGAAGAATCAATGTCATCCCTTGATTTTTTCCTCCTTGTCAAATCTGGTTGTGAATTATGGTTTAGTATATCTTCTTCCTCATGCTTTCTAGCTTCAGTTCTCTCATCTCATCTTGTTTCTATTCTGCAAATGCTCTCTTTCTAACATTTTTGCAAATAAATCCGAGAATTCAGGAGAAACTCTAAGTGATTGTGTGTGACACAAAATGATTGTTTGCCACAGCTCTGATCAAGCTCAGGCATTTTTGTTGTTAAGCATCCAGCTGGTGCTAAGCAACTTGTTCGTGCAACTGTGCGGACAACTGGACAGTCAACTGTACAGTCAATTGTACAGTCAACTGGTCTATAAAGGTTTGCTGCGATATGAGTTGAGATTGATGATGCTCTTAGAGGTATTTTTTTGTTGGGGAGATTCAAATTTAGGGGAGTGGAAGATACTCACAATTTTCTTTCTTTGAGTTTGATGGTTTTTCACAAAAAGGGGAGAAAGATGTGTTCTAGGGGGAGTAGAATCCATTGCAAAAATTCAGGGGGAGAGATTAGTGTTTTGGATGTTTTGATCAGAACCACAAAGATAGGGGGAGATTGAAAGAGTATGAAATACTCTTATATTTATTTTATGTATCTTTGTGATTCTGATAATAATTATTGTATATAATTAGTTTAGTTATTTTGGGAATTAGTTGTAATTATTTAGGAATAGTTTAATTTGAGTTATTTATTATTTTTGTGATTTATTTGACTAACATATTAATGGTTATCTTTGGTAAGTTAGGGTTTTGTGTTATAGGTATGGAAGGACTCTCACAAGGAAAGGATTATTGGCCAAGTTGAAGATCTCGTGAGATTGAGAATGCCGGCCAAGACATCCTATAAAAACAAACGTTGTATTCATTTTGCTCTTCACGGATTCTGGGTTTTTATTCACCAAAGTCAGAAGCTAGAGAGTCCTTGTGTCCTTAGACGTTATTCTCAAAAGAACTCTAAGTGTTTTGAGTGTTTTTGTGAGATCTAGAAGTCTAGATTAGTTTGATCTTTTAATATTTTGTTTTCTTTCATTCGACTTGTACTCTGCAAGATCGCTTTTTATTAATGAAAGTTTTCCAGCAAGTTATTTCTTGCTGAAGTGTTTATTCTGAGTTTTAATTCCGCTGCGTTTGTTTCTGTGTTTCTGAGTTTCTGGTCGTCGCCAATTGACAGGACAACTGTCTTGACAACTGTGAGCACAGTTGTACTCACAGTTGGTTGGTTCCCAGAACAGTCCTAGCCGCTTAATTTTTTTCAGAGTTTTTATGTAATTGAGATATATATTGACATGAGTGGAGGTGGGGGGGGGGGAAGAAGTCTCTAAATTGATGAAAGATTGTTTTGGGTCAAGGCAAAATGTCTAGCTAAGTCAGTTGCTACATTTTGAATTAAATGTCCGGCAAATACAAATTTTCTTTTCCACTTCTCCAAATATTCATTCAGGGCAACGTAGGAAGGAGCTTCTCAAAGGGCTTATCCGGTCTATAGTACTTTTCTCCCGTATTACATACAAATAGTGGGGGAGGACATCTCAACCATACTTTGATTAACTTACTTTTGCACAGAGTGATTAAGTATTTTCACCAAAAATTTACAACCTAATATATCATGGTCACGGGGGAGAAACTTACATTGTTCTTCTATTTGGTAGGGGTTACATGTTCGAATTATAAGGTGGATTACATGATTTCAGACATACTCCACACTGTCATCGTGTCTATATATAATGTCACTCACTATAATATTATCATGTCTAGAACCCATTTTCATACTATCATCATTCTGTACTGTCGTTGTTTTTCTACAGACCCGTGATATTGGCACGGGCTTCTGGATACTAGTACGCAAACAAAAACAGTTGAGTGCTCAAAACTACTCATGACCAATAGTTGGGTGATCATAAATGCAATTTTTCCTTAAATTTAATAACAAATACACATAAATATAATTTATATTCACTTTATAATTTTCCAACTATACAATAAATGAAAAAATTGAATATATATATATATATATATATATATATATATAGTGACAATTGTTTTCTAAAGCAACATACTTTTATTTTGGGATTTTTTTTCTTTTTGAAAATAGACATTTAGGAGGAGAGAGTTATTCTTTTCTTCATCCTAACCTTATTTTGCTTTTGATTTTGCTTGAATTTTTTCACACTATTTAAGGCCCTATTATCTCATTTTGCTTGATTTATTGTTGATATAATAATAAAGTCCTTATTTTTTATATATTTAAATAACATATAATTTTGTTAACATCTTTTTAATTTGATTATTTGAAAAAAAAATCTTTTTTTTTTAACTTTAAGAATATGCATAAAATATTTTACATTTAACTTTTTACGCTTTAAGTTTCTACATATTCACTAAAGCCCCTAAAACCTGATACCAGTTACAAATCCGTCCATTTTGTTGATTTAAGTGACTTTTCTAATAAATTCCGTCAAAAAGCCCTTAACTGGAAAGAATTTGGCATGTCGAACCCTAATGTGTAGAATAAAAAAGGTCAGGCCCCCGCCGAAGACCCCCTACATTTCAGGCCCTAAATTGTCTTTAACCCTTGTTTAATATGAATTCATTTCCTAGTTACTGGCTTTTTATATATGAGGCTACAAATGCAATTTTCTTTTTATTTTTTCTCATTGCATCCCAAAAGTTGAGCGATAGAAAAGAAAATTGAGTGTTTACTTTTCATTTCTAACTCGACTGTACGCGAATAAGGAATTAAATTCTCTTCCCCTGCCCTTCTTTTCTTTTCTCTCTCTTAAAAACTCGAGAGCCGACTCCGGGTCTTCAAAGGGTCTTGTTATACACACCCGTAAAACTTATGAATACACCCGTAGAATGCTTGAAATTTTAGATGGCACAACACTGTAATGCGCTGTTACGGGTGTATTCTTAAGTTTTACGGCGTTTTCAAAGTCAAAACTAGGTTTACATTGAAGGATTTCAATTTGACTAAGGTTGCGTTTGGTGCATTAAGCACTTGATGCTTGATGCTTGATGCTTAATACTCCATCTGTCCCGCTTGAAATTGCAAAACTTGCCATTTTGGGCGTCCCATAGAAATTGCAAAATCCATAAAAGGAAAGTTTTAACCCACTTGCACACTCACATCCACTAACCCACTAACTATTCTCTACCCCACTTTCTCTCTCCCACTCATCTATCAACACTCACAACACATCACTTTTTTCACTTTTTCCCTTAATTCTCGTGCCATAATTTTTTTGTGCAATTTCTACCGGGACGGAGGGAGTATAAACGTAGTGTAATTTGGAAGTATGATGCATTTGATCACATTGAGCGCTGGTTGTTGAATGTTGAGTGAGGCTCTTATTCGTTAAGCAAGAATTTTAATTCTCAATCATTAAGAAGGTGTTGAACATATTTATGTTGAATGAATGAATCAAATCATGCATCCTACCTCCAAATTACTATACATTTTATTAAGCATAAAAAGCGCTATCCAACGCAACCTAACTCGTGCCCGAGTCGGCCTCCCTTATCTGAACCCTTCTCGATCCCAATTTGCAGTCGGCTGATTGTTCTAGTTCCTTCCTGAACATTCGTACTCAAATACCCTTTCTATTTCATCCCTAACCTATTTATTTCAAAACTTTGATTACGAAACACCCAATTCCCACCATTTTTTTGCTAAATCTGGTTGTTCGATTCGATTGTTAATTTTGTTTCTCTGTGTGTTGCTGATACAAGAAATTGCCATGGCGAAAGATGGACCAAATTGGGACGGGTTACTCAAATGGAGCATCGCTCATTCCGATGGCACTGGTTCCGCTCGGAACTTGAGGTTTAATTTGCTTTCTGATTCATTATCGTTTCAATTTGGTTATATCATTTGATTGTTTGTTAGCTATGAGTTACAAATTTGTTCAATTTTAAGCTCATGTTTCATAAATTCCCTAACTTTGCACTATGAATTTGAGTATTAAAAAGCGATTTAATTGTTTTGAATATTTAGTAAGGTTGTTTTGATAGAGAGCACTGATTTTTAGGTTATATTCTTGACTGTAACTATGAATGCTAGGTTTCTCAGGGAAACAACTGATTGTGTTTTTGAATCATATGGTGGGTGGCGTATATTCTTTCAATTGAAAGAGAAGTTACGACTTTACGAGACATGTTCTTTAATATATGGAACACGGTTTGGGTTGTGAATAACATTTGATCTATGGAAGGAGTGTTGTTTAGAATGCTCAGAAGAAATACGAAAGATAGGAAGAGTACTCATTTCATTCAATTCTTATACTGCGCAAGTGACTCCAATAATATTAGGGGAGAGAGAGAGAGAGAGAGAGTTGCCTATTGTTTGAATACAAACAAGGTGCAGCTGTAAATACAACAGCACGAAAATGAAATGAGATACCCTCAATTTCAATCATAGCGCTAGAGGTAGGGGAAGACCAAATTTATCATGGACATAGAGGTTAAAATAATATTCTCTCTGTCAAAAGGTTCTACCCACTCCTTTTGCAGCCAGTATGAATGAACTTTGAGCAATAATTTTAGCTTGATTTAATTGTTCTAATGAAAATCTAATTTTTTTATTGATACACCATCAACAATACTATCAATAACAAGTTTTAGATTTTCATTAGAACAATTAGATCAACCTAAAATTATTGCTCAAAGTTCATTCCTAGTAACGGCAAAAAAATGGGAAGATCATTTTGGGACGGAGGGAGTAGGAGTAGAAGTGAGTCTTGTCCAACTGATTGAAGTAGTACCAATGAAACCAAAGAATAATAAATTTTCGGATTGATTGATTGAGGTACCAATGCAACCAAAGGATAATAAATTAATCAATGTTTTGAGTAGATTTGACAGTTTCAGGTTGCGGTGACATTGGTTGAAAGCCATGCTGCATACAATTAAACACGTTACATTTAATATTTATGATGCTTTTGCCAAAGTTCGGATGCTGACTTGGCCTTTATTTTTCCTTGATAGTGAGGAGGACAGAAGGTGGTTCATGGAAGCTATGCAAGCTCAGACAGTTGATGTTGTTAAGCGAATGAAAGAGATTACTATTGTTATGCAGGCTCCAGAGAATGTTCTGGAGGAGCAAGGAGTAACTGCAACAGATATTGAAGGTATTATTTTTGCTACGGTAATTGAGCATGTAAGTTTTTCTTTGTCTTCTCAATATTTTGTTCACTCACTAATGTCTTTTGATAAAACAATTATTCAGATCTGCTAGATGAGCTACAAGAGCATGTGGAGGATATTGACATGGCTAATGGTGAGTCCTTTTTTTCTTGTTGCAGTTTCCTTCTTAGTTCTTGTTTAGGGTGTCATGTTCCATTTTCTTAGTTTTCTCAAAGGAGTAGCTTTCACAAGGAGTCATTGTTTTTAAGGATGTGCTATTCTTGCTTTATAGTGTATACTACTCCCTCCGTCCCGAAATGATCTTCCTATTTGCCATTTCTCATTGTCCCAAAAAATTCTTCCCATTTCTACAATTTGGGCTTAAAAGTGCACAAACAAAACATGACTAGTGTAGCAAGTGTTCATATTTTTTTTTAAAAAAACATTGAATATTCAAATGAGAAGACCATTTTTGGACGGAGGGAGTATTTCTTTACAACATTGAGGAGGCGGCACCTAATTTTGTTCCTTGACTTTGTGTGTTTGCCAGATCTTCACTCAATTGGAGGACTGCCTCCTCTCCTCAATCACCTGAAAAATTCTCATGCTAACATTCGGGCCAAGGCTGCAGAAGTAGTTACCACAATTGTGCAGAACAACCCCCAAGAGTCAGCAGCTTGTCATGGAAGCAAGTGGTTTAGAACCACTTCTTGCCAATTTCACCTCAGATCCTGATATTACCGTCCGTACCAAAGCTCTTGGGGCAATATCCTGTGAGTGATACTTTTTCTTTTCTTTTCCGTCCCCCATGTGTTTCCAAGTTCGTGTCATGTCCTGGAATTCTTTCAATTTGTATCCGAACATAAAAATATCTGATTGGTGTGCTTATTTGTCCTTGGCTTTTCAGCTCTAATCAGGCACAACAAACCAGGAATTGCAGCATTTCGTCTTGCAAATGGTTATGCGGGTTTGAGAGATGCTTTAAGTTCTGAAAATGTGAGGTTTCAAAGGTATATTATATGAAAATGCTTTCTCCTATTTGTGTGATTCTTTTTTGAATAAAATCCAGTCTATAAACTGTTCAAGCACCAGATCATAAGCAAAGTGTGCCAACATACATTATACTCCGTCCGTCTCATAACAAACGACCCTTTTTACCACTTTGAGTGTCCCATTGGAAAGTTCCACTTTCCTAAAATGGATATTTTATTACTTCTTTATTCATGGGATCCACTTGACATACTTGGAACAACTTTTTCACTTAATGCCCTACCCCACTTTCTCTCTCCTTCATACTCCCGACACCTACTTTTAGAACACTTTTCCTTAATTTCCGTTCCTAAAACGAAATGGGTCGTTTGCTATGGGACGGAGGGAGTATATCCAGTTCCCAAATAACCTATGTAACTTTTATTCTCTTGTTAACCAGTAAAACTGTACAAACTTGCAGGAAAGCTCTCAACTTGATCCAATATTTGCTACACGAAAACCACGCCGACCGCCACGTAGTGACCGAACTCGGGTTCCCAATCATAATGGTCCATCTAGCCTCCAGTGAAGATGCAGAGGTACGTGAAGCTGCACTTAGAGGCCTTCTTGAGCTAGAGAAACAAGACCCCAAAGGATCCAAATCCAACACACAAGAAGAAGACGACAAACTAAAGCAAGTTCTTCAAGAACGAATCAACGACATCAGTTCAATGTCGGTCGAGGATCTTGGGACGGTCAAAGAAGAACGACACCTTGTTGACTCCTTATGGACCACACGATTCAATGAGCCTTCTTCTCTTCGTGAAAAGGGTCTTCTTGTTCTTCCTGGAGAAGACGCTCCACCTCCTGATGTGGCTAGTAAGCATTTCGAACCTGCTCTTAGAGCTTGGGCTGCTACTAATCAAGCAGATGGTAAAAAGGGTAGTTCCGAAAAGAAAGAAGCTCCTTTGTTACTTGGTCTTGGCCCTCCGGTACAAAGCAATCCAGTGCATCTGGAACTACGAGCGAGCAGAGTAACCATTCTTCCTGAAAGTTTTGTTGATACTTATTGAGCTTATGTATGATTAGTATGAATAGTTTCCTTTACATTCTCTTTCTGGCTTGTTTGTTTTTTTGAAATTTCTTGTCGACTTTCCCATTAGTAATACGAGTCTTTTATTGCCTTGTGCTGTAGTTTTTCTCTTGCTCTGTTAATCTGTTCCCATATGCACACACAGAGATGTCCTAAAGCGACTAACTGATTTTTTTCGGATTTTTTTCATTGCCTACCTCTCAAGTTTGTACACTAGTATTACTGCTTTTCCGGTTTTGTTTCGTTTTACCTTTTTCCTTTCAGCCGACCCCAAATCATTTTGGGGATAAGGCGAACTAAGGCTTTGTTGTTGCTGTTGCTGCGAGGAAAATTTGGGATAGGATAGCTATTTTGCTTTTTTTTTTTTTTTTTTTGATAAAAGGATGAAGGTGGGATGAAATCAAACCCCACCTGGCCACCTGAATTTTCATTACTGACAGTGTTTACACAATTCTTGCATCAAAAGCAGAGTACATGCATTTCTAATAGATCCCTAAATAGTCTTCCCTAGTCCTAACTCACTTTGGAGGGCAAAATGTGATAATATAGCGCGAAGCTCTGCACTTTTTAAGGCTAGAAGAGTCATC
Organism: Campanula takesimana; assembly: GCA_026119855.1. Taxonomy (NCBI): domain Eukaryota; kingdom Viridiplantae; phylum Streptophyta; class Magnoliopsida; order Asterales; family Campanulaceae; genus Campanula; species Campanula takesimana. The sequence goes on from JAOWBW010001711.1 coordinate 182,200, forward strand.
AAACGCGTAACTATACGCGTTAGGACAAATCGCCTTGAAAAGACGTGCAAAAACGGTCGGCTTACAACTTTTTGGGTTAGCATATTCCCCGGTACAACAATACTTAGGTGAACCCATAGCTAAGCAAGCACTCTTACACCCTACAACTCTCCCTCCAACCTTAACCTCCAAAGCGGACGGACAGCACACGTTCACATCAGCCTCACACGCAGCCTTGCCGCACCCAATCCCACCTCCAACCGGAGCCATCGAAACCGGGAGGTTAAACCCGTCTACTAAACTAACGTCGTAGAAATGAAGGGGAGAAGAAGTTGACCCGAGTGTCATTTCCACCACCGTGGTGGGTGGTGCTCCGCCCGTGCCCTGGCAGTGCAGTTGACCTGCACAGCCCCCGGTGTTGCATTGACCTTTGCCGGTTTGGTCAAAGGTACAACCTTGCCTTGCCCATATTCTCCCTGACCATTTATCAGGTACGTCCATGGCTACTTCTTGACCGCTGCTTAATAGGAAGCCGCCGTTTTGTAAGGTGGGGTGGCCTGCACCGCCTTGTATTCCGGGCCATATGCTTTCCTTGCAGTTGTTCACTAGTATGAGCTGATAACCATCTGCAAACAACAAAGAAAGCTGACTTACTTTGTGTTTTTTCTTGCACAAAAACTCGATCTTTTTTTTCTTTAGATCAGAAGAGACATTACCTGAAGCAGAGAGACATATGAATGTGCATAGAGTGAAGAACAAATATCGCGGTCTTGGCATTGCTGATGTTGTGACGTCTTCGTGGAGAGAGAGAGAGAGGGAGGGAGAGAGAGAGGGAGAGCGAGAGAGAGAGAGAGAGAGAGAGAGAGAGAGAGAGAGAGAGAGAGATTGTGTAACTACAAAGATATTGAAGTTGAAAGATAGATGAAGAGAGTGTTCATGTGGATGCAATCTTTAGTTTGAGATGAGTTTAAATGCTGTTTTTTTCTTTCCATTTACACCTTTAGAAAGAAAAGGGTGAGAATATGCATTGCTTCAAATGGAGGGTTTTGGCCCTCCCTCCCCTGCACTTTGTTATCTGCAAAAGGTGTAAAGTATTGCTGCCTATGGTCTACTATCAGACTTCATTTCTCCACTGAACCAGAAAGTTTTATATTTACATTAGAATAAATCTATTTTATTTAAATTACTTGGTTAATGTATAATATATGTTACCAAAATCCTATTTCGAGCGGGAGATAGCCCCCATAAAAATTATTCTTTTTGCCATATTCAAAATTATAATGGCTACTGTCTGCCATAAACAAAATGAAGATAAAAGTGTATGAAAGGCCAATTAGATCATTAATCTAAGCTTTATCAGCTTCATGATTTTGAGGCTTTAAAGATAAAGTCTAGACATCACTTTTAGAAACTTTGACAAAATGTATATAGAGATATATACATATAATTTTTTATGCTCTAAATAAATAAATATTAAATTTAACTTATCAACCTTTTTAAATGTGTTTCACTTTTTTTTTTTACTTTTTCTTTACATTTTTTGTCCTTATTGAGCAATGTTAGGGCCTAGGGGCACAAAAGAAGTTTACAAAAATATGGATACAAAATGAGGTGATAATACTTTATTGGTTAAATTAATTGTTGACCCGGCACACTCTACTTAATAGCACCAACAAAATAATGACATACTCCCTCCGTCTCAGTTTAAGGTTCTTAGTTTGATTATGCACGTTTATTAAGAAACTAAGACAAAAACAAAAGAAATGAGTCAACAAAAAATAGAGAGTGAATGATATAAATGTCCAAAACACTATTCATGAAGCAAGTGGGTGAAAGTATGTTAGGTAAGTAATGGTTTTTTTGTAATTAAATGAACTTTTTGAGGGTAAGAGTCTCCAAAGCACTATTCATTATTTTCCATTTATGGAATAAAGCAGGGACACACCAAAAAAGAAAGTAAGAACCTTAATCTGGGACGGAGGGAGTATCATTTTGTGGATCAAATTTTGTAATTTTTTTTTACTTTATTATTACCCTTATTTGTACCCGGGTGAGAATTATATTAATTCATACTCCCTCCCTCTCATTTCAAATTGCATAATTAAGGTTGTGGACGAGAATTAAGAAAAAAATGATGTGTCGTGAGTGTAGATAGTTGGGTAGGAGAGAGAAAGTGAGATATGTAATAGTATGTGAGTTAGTTGATATGAGTATGACAAGTGGGATCCCTAAGTAAAAATTATTAAAAACTTTCGATTTTTAGATTTTGTAATTTTTAGTGAGACACCTAAAATAACAAAATTTACAATTTGAAATGGAATGGAGGGAGTATTTTTTACTTAATATTAGGATTCTATTAGCGATATAAAAAAAAACAAGTACCATCTCTATTTCAAAATAAATGTCCAAAAACGAACCTCCCGAAAATGAAATCGAAACTGGTAAGATTTCGGTTTGAGCACAAAAAAATCGTGAAAACCGTCGGTTCTGAACCAAGACCCGAGCCGAAAATCATTCAAAATTAGTCGTTTTTAGCCGTTAGGTTACGCGTTTATCCCTTTTTAACTGATTCTTTATAGCCAATAATATCAATTTTTGGGAACTTACATAGTTTCCTAACATATTAATTGATTAGTTTGGTCCTTCCGTCTTGACTTTCCTAACTTATTAATTGTCCCAATCTATTCATATGGGTGGAGTGACAACCTCTTATGGAATTGCAATGCTTGTGCCTATTAGAATGAATAGGAAAATCACCAAACTTCATACCCTATTTTTAGTAAAACAACATTTATTTTGGGACAAACGAAAATGAAAAGTAAGACATTTATTACGAGATAGAGGGAGTACTTTTAAAATTAAAATTTCAAGTATACCTACTGTTCTTCTAAATACCAATGTTCTAAAAATCGCTAGGCGGCCGCTAGGCGCCGGAGCTGGGCCTAGCGCCTAGAGGCCTAGGCGAGGCCTAGGCGGGGCCGTGAATAAGACACAATTTGTAATATTTCGGTGAAATGGTGTTGAAAATGTCACCGGAATATGCAAACAATTAATTTAAATGCATATAATAATAAATTTAATATAATTTTCGATTGAAAATACTAATATTAAAAATTGTAGGTGGGCTTTAGATAAATTTGAAGTTAATCGCAGCATTTTAATGAAAATTTAATGCAAATTATCTTTCAATATCCGGTCTAGGCGGATTTGAATTAGGCGCGGCATTCTGTGACCGCTTAGCGCCTAGGCGGTCTAGGCGAAGGATTTTTAGAACAGTGCTAAATACTCCCTCCGTTCCTTATTATAAGTCGTTTTAGCAAAAATTACACAAACCAAGGAAGCAATAACTCTTCTTTAAACTTCCCAAATTACCCATTCTATCTCTTAATTAATTTAATGCAAATAAAGACTCATTTCTCTCTTCAACTACCTTACACAAACCAAGGAAGCAATAACTCTTCTTTAGACTTGACATTAAAGATGGGCATTTTGGTCTTTTAGACCAAATAAAAGCTAAAACGACAATTAAAAGGGGAAAAATTGAGAGTCTAAAACGACTTATAAATAGGAGCGGAGGGAGTAATTTTATGGGTTTGAATAACACTCATTCTTGTTAGGGTTAATGGCAGATTAGAGCCTGAACTCCAGGGGGCCGTCTAAAAGGGGCCTGGGTTTTTTTTTTTTTCGCTAGATCAGGGCTCAATATCATAATTTTTGGCAGTTAAGGGCTTTTTGACGGAAATCGTTAGAAAAGTCAGTTAAACCGCATGTGCCTCGCACGTGATCATAAAAATGGATGAAATTGAAATGAAAATTTTTCAAAAAGGGTCAAAATGTAAATTTTAAAATTTGAAGGGTTAAATCTAAAACAAAACCCTACCCCTCCTCTCCCCCTTTAACGCATCGACGGAGATTTTGGTCAAGAGCAGAGACGGGAGTTTTGACTAGGTTAACGGAGATTTTGGTCCAGCGACGGTGAATGAAGCTTCCGGCAACTGATTCCGACGATGTCGACATAGGCTGGAGGTAAGCCCAGGCTGCCTGCTTGACGAGACGATTCTTGATCGAGATTTCGTATCCTGATTGGCCGACGGGGGTGGAGGACGGGATAGGGGATTGAACGACGGCGGGGGAGGGGAGGAGGTCACGGATTGAGGTGTTGGAGGAGGAGTAAGGTTTGATAATTGAGATGAATTCGAGGTCGCCGGAAGATGTGGAGGATGAGGATGCAGAGGTGGTGGTGCTGGTGGCGCCGGAGGTGGTTCAGGAGGAGTGAACGGCGAGCTTGGTCGGGAGCAAGAGAGATGTGGAGATGGAGATTCGACGGCGGAGTGAAGGGGTTGTTGGTCCAGTTGATGGTGGCGGCGGTGAACGACGTCATCCATTTGTGAGTAGATGAAGCCTGAGAGAGAGAGAGAGAGCAAGAGAAATTGGCGATTTTTTTTTTTTCCATAGATGAAATTTGATGGGAATAAATATATACTCCCTCCGTCCCGCCCGACTTAGGACAATTGGTCCTGACACGAGGATTAAGAAAAACTATTATTTTAAGAGGAAAGAGAATGAGTGGAGGATGTGTTGTGAGTATTAAAAGTAAATAGGAGAGAGAATGAGTGGGTGTAATAGTAAATGAGTTGTTGTTGTGAGTATATATTTGTAAATAGTGATAATTACTTTATGTTGTTTTAAATTTGGTGAATGTAAAAAGTAATTTATTATGTTCATAGAATAAAATTTGAATTTATTTATAATTTTCTTTATTTTAAATTTATTATTAGAAAATAATCTAAATCATTTTATATTTAATATAGCTATTAGATTAATTTGTTTAATAATTTTGATTTTTTTAATAAATTTATTTTTTATATGATAACTACTTATTTTATTATATACTTTATTATTTAGAAAAAGGATTATTTCTTTAGAAAAAATATTTATTTCATTTTTAAACCTTTGAGTTTCAAAAATTTCACGAAAGCCCTTACTAACTAATATCATTACAAATCCATCCATTTTTATGATCACGTGCGAGGCACATGCGATTTAACTGACTTTTCTAACGATTTCCGTCAAAAAGCCCTTAACTGCCCAAAAATTATGATATTGAGCCCTGATCTAGCGAAAAAAAAACCCAAGCCCCTTTTAGATGGGCCCCCTGGAGTTCAGGCCCTAATCTGTCATTAACCCTTCTTTTTACATTCTCTACAAGAAATAAAAACGAAAGTGGAAAGACGAAAAAGAAGAATCAGCAAAACCGGCAAAACTAAACCCGAGCCGGCAAGGGGAACCGAAATCGGGAATCAGTATATACGGGGTAAAAATAAGGGTTATCGACATTTTAAACCCTCGTACTTTAATTAAGTTTCGCTTTTACCATTCTTTTTATTTTTTTAGCAGTTTTAACCATCGTACTTTAGTTACGCACTTATTATTCCCCAAAAAGTCAAAGTACGTGGTTAAAATTGCTAAAAAAATGCTATAGCATGAATGTTTATCTAATGTACGATGGTTAAAAATTAAAATGAGTAAACTGCATTTTTGCCATCCGTACTATCCAGTTTTTCAATTTTACATCTGTACTACCGAAACAACAAAAGTAACCTGCGACTGCGTACTATTGATAAATTAGCAAAAATAACCAAAATTGTTATCAATGTTATTGAAAATTAATGAGTGTTAGTTTTTTAACATATGTTACTTTAAAATTTTCAAATTGGTCCATAACCAAACAAATATCATCCCTATGTTCTTCAGAATGCAAACACCATGCCGCTCCACCACTGAACCGCCACCAAGCCACCACCCTTGCTGGAAATGTGCCTTTGGCCCACCAAAGTCCATTATCACCACCCAAATTGCAATTCAAAACCTTACGCCCAAAGCCAAGCAAATCACAATCTGGGTTTCCAAAATCAAAAATTCAACCCAATTCTGGGTTTTCAAAATCAAGCCAAATCAAAAATTTGTTTCAAAAACTCAACGAAAATAGAAGCTGCTTAGCATCTATTAGCCTTAAGAAGCCCAACAATGGCAGACACTAGGAGCTCTCAAACAACGGAAGCAGATCCAACAACGGAAGCAGCAAAGGACACCAAATCTGGAATCCTCTCCGCAAGACGAAGGAAATGAAGTAAAAATCACCGTAAAACTCAACCGCAAGTGACGGGATCTATGAACGCCGGCAAGATTCCGACCAGATCTATTGTTGTCAGTCGCCGACGACACTCCGACCAGACCAACGAGCACACAGACGGACTCGCCTTGACTAGACGAATCCAGTAACCCCAAAATCTTCACCAACGGTGCACAATGACCCACCAGAGACAGCCTGAAATTCCGGCAGATGGGAATGGGTGACCGGAGGTTGAGGAGAATGGTCAGAGAAAGAGGGGTAACCGGAGGTGTGAGATGGAGTGGTGGCCGGAAGTGCAGAGGGGTGGGTTGGCCGGAAGAATGGAGGGGCCTTGTCGGAGGTTTGGTGAAAGGGTTGCCGGAGTTTGGGGAAGAGAGAGAAAGTAGAGGGAGGGAGCGCGTCTGTGTCGAGGGCATGGGAGGGTGGGGTTTTGTTAAGGGTTACAGGGGTATTTTCGGCATTTCAGAAAAATAGCTTGTTAAGTTTTTAACGCCTATTAGCGTCCATTAATTTTTTAAACGATTTTGGTTAGTTTTGCTAATTAATCAATAGTACGCATGTTCCTTTTGTTGTTAGATAGTACGGAGGTTAAAGTGATATTCTTGACATAGTACGGATGTCAGAAATGTGGTTTACTCAAATAAAAATTGCTAAAATAAAACTGGAGCGGTTAAAACCGAAGCTTCATCAAAGTATGAGGGTTAAAAAAGTCGATACGCCTAAAAATAAAATTAAAGTTCGAGATTGAACCGGACAAAAGCGAAACTGGAAACCTTGGACACGTTTAGCTGGACTGAGCAATACTCTTTGCAACAACCTTGACAGTAGAATTAGGGTTTTAACGATTTCAAAATCCGACTGAAATTCAAAGAAGAAGCACTGTCTGTCAGAACTGAAAGCCATGATTAGCGTTGCAACTAAGTTATCAACAATAGCCAGAACAACCCAAGTTGCTTTCTCCCTCTACAACTCTCCACTTCACTTTCCCTCTCTACAATCATCTTCATTTTCAAGATTTTTCTCATCAAATCAAGAATTCAAGATCAACCCAGTGCTGTTCAAACCATCAATTATGCCTACTCCCTTGCCAGATCCTCAAAACAGGTTATACCCCTCTCATTTGTATGTTTGTATGTGAAATTGTCCATTTTTTATTTATATTTTCTTGTATCTATGTATAAATATGCGTGTGTGCTTATGCGCCAGTGATGTTTATGTTTGAACATTATAAAATAATGTAGTTTTGAGTTTGGGGTTCTGAATTTATTTGTATATGTATGAGTAAATGTGTGTGTAATCTTCAATTTTTTTGATTGTTTGTGTATATTTAGATGACTCATACGCACAAGGATTATTGATACTGGAACAGTGCGAGTCGAATCAGACTGATGACAGCTCAAAAGGACTAGTCTTGATGTCTATGTCGAAGCTCTTGTCTGAAAGGTTTCGTTGTAGTTTTGAGTTACTAAGCCAGCTGAATTTTGAGATTCTTGAAATTATCCATTCTGAAGAGTGTTGTTGTTCTTGTATAGAGGAAATTATGATGATGCAATGGAGAAACATGATAAATTTCAAGAGTTGAACATTCAATCTATGCATGAGGGGGGTAAGCGTTTCTATGACTTAGGCCGCTCAACTTCTTTTATGAATTGATTATAAATTGGCTTTCTGACCATTCCTTTGTATTTGTCTTTGTTTAGTTCGTATTGCTGCTAGTGAAGCTCTTACGGGACTCCGTTTAGAAATGGAGAGGTAATTTCCTGAAATAGGCACCTACTGAGTGGTCTGTATGTTGAGTTTTCAAACTCTTTCTTTTTGGCTATTTATATATCCATATAAATATTATCCCGAGATTGTTTGCTTTTTGTAGGATGATGCTGCATCAGGAGCTCTAGATGATTCCTTGCTACTCGATGGTTCGACGGATGAATTGGATGCTCATTTTAGGGCATTAAAAGGGCTGGTTGAGCTCGTCCGTGGCAATCCTGAATCATGTACCAACCCCACTTTATCTCTTGTTTCCTCTCTCCTTACATGATATCTATATATATGTGTTTATCTCAAAATAATACGGACGGCTTTTCTGCAGCGGAATCATATTTTGAAGTAGCACGGGACAGAATAAGTTCTGCTAGTAAGTTTGCACCTGTATTTTCGTGACATGTAGAATTATGTAGACACAAAAGTAGGATATATTGATAGCAATAGGAATTTTTTCATGTTTATAAGTTGCACAAATGTCCGTGTCAGCAAGTCATAACATTTCATTAATAAGCCATAATTGTGATGTGTGTAGGTTTTGCTGCTCTGTCATCCGCGGAATTCCTGCATACAATGCGGAACTTCTCATTGGCAAAAGAGTTATACCAGAAGGTAATTCAGGGAACACCGGAGAATAAAGAATTTAGTGAGCCAGATAACTTGAGAACCGGTAATATTACCATATGCAGGGTACTTTTTTTTCTATACTGGAGAACCCCTTTCTTGCTTCAACCCTCTAACATAAAAATCAGGTCTTTATGTAGCAGTTGTTTTGCTAATAAGATTTTGCGGACTAATTTCTTACATGTCGTTTCAGGAATTTTGCGGATTCAGAGGAAATTTTGACTCGGTCATTGACCAAAACTGAAGAACTTTATGGTTTGTTGTTAGTACTCCCTCCGTCCCAATATGATCTTCCCACTTTTTTTGCCGTTACTACGAATGAACTTTGAGCAATAATTATAGGTTGATTTAATTATCCTAATGAAGATCTAGACTTGTAATTGATACACCATCAACAATACCATTAATAACAAGTTTTAGATTTTCATTAGGATAATTAAATCAACCTATAATTATTGCTCAATGTTCATTCAGAGTAACGATAAAAAAAGTGGGAATATCATTTCGGGATGGAGTAGTTTTTAAATGTTTCATGTAGTAAATTCTGTACTAGTGCATGTGTAGAATGACCGATAATAACCTTTTTTTGGTGTTAAATTTGGTGTAGGGTCACATCATCCAAAGGTTGGAGTTGTTTTAACCTGCATAGCTCTCATGTTCCGATATAAGGCAACAATGGAACGGTCAAGTTCCCTAATAATTCAAGAGGTCAGGTTTTTTCTAATGAACAAAGTTACAAAGTTTTATACCCGGTTCTCATGACATGGACTGTATTTTTGATCTCAATTAGCCATTTACATATTTTTATTTGGCCATTGATTTGGAAGACTATAAATGTTAAAATTTTATTAGAGCTAATTCAAGGCGATTCATAGTATCATTCCTGTTTTTATATTTTGTACAGGGACTTTATAGAAGGGCAATAGAAGTGCTAAAAGCTCCACCGTTAGAGATTGCAGGTATACTTTTGCGAAGACTATACTAACAGTCCATTTTTTTCCATTCAAAAAATCTTCTAAAAGGAAATACTATTACGTTTTGTTTTATTTCGATGTAAATGCATATTTGGCCACTAGGCCTTTGCTGGCACCTGCATCATATTGTAGCACTTAAGCATATTAGTCTTCTGTAATGACCACTTCAGTATAAGATAACTCCAGAATGTTCTCGATTCGTGTGGAATGTTGTTTCTATCGACATAAACCTAGCTTAAACGCTTTGCTTATTAGGAAACCTAACTATGTACTGCATTTTGATGTCACAGTTGCTGAGACAGAGGCATGTAGAAGAGATGTAATTGCTCTTGCAAGAGGTATATTTTACTCCCTCCTTCCCAAAATTATGACCCTACAACTTTTTTATTGTACCGTCTCCCTCTACCTCGATAAAAAGTAGTGTTTGACTAGACACCCTAATAAGGGAAAATCGGTGGAAGTCAACTAATTTCCTTATTGCCCCTCAAAGTAAAGGCAGCAGTATTTGAAATGAGCATACAAAATTTAATGAAGTTTAACGTGGTCTGTTGCACTTAAGTTTCTTTAGGGAAATTTTACATTTCAATTGGGAAGGCCCCAAATGGAATTATCACCACTTCTATTGGGACAGAGGAGGGAGTAGTTTACCACATTTTTATGAGTTGATTTTGGGGGAAACTAGTTCCTCCATAAGTTATAAAAAGTCATGTTTTTTAACCCTTCTTAAACCCTAAAAGGCCTAAACCCTAAACCTTAAACCCTAAACTTTAACCCCTATAAAAAACAGGACTTTTTAGAACTTATGGAGAAACTAGTTTCCCCCAAAATTTTCTCCATTTTTATTGTCGTAATCATTGCTAAGGTAAAGAGAAAAATGTTTACAGATAATGAATACTCCCTCCATAAAATTATAAATGACGCTCTTCCATTTTTAATCCGCCCTTTTACCGTTCTACGGGCAATGTGGAAACAAGTAGCGCGAGCACCTTGCTTAATAACGTTAACAAGTCAAATTTGACATATATCTCAAACAAAGGGAGTATCAACTAGGTTCCGGCATTTAGTTACAAGACCTCAAGCCCACATGACCGATCACATTTCATTTAGTAACAAATTATGTGAATTATTTTTTATAAACCTAGTATTATTCTATTATCCTATAGTTTGCTTTGATTCATTTCGCTCGAGTAACATGCTATTATAGTGTAATTAGTGTTATTTATTTTGGAACGCAAACATTCATCCCCCATTGTTACTATATATAGGTGGGTATGCAGAAACGTTGTGTGTTCAGCAGAACAGGAAGGCAGAAGGGGAGCGTATAAAGATGTGGGCCCAGAATGCTTGGAAGAACCGACGGCTCTCACTAGCAGATGCACTTGACATTTTCGAGCCCTCTTCCAAAGTGCCTGTTGTAGATTTACGAATTAGCAGAGCCTTGTAGTTTCTCAATCCTGAAAGTGCAAGAAGTTTTGATATTCCTATTGTGCGACTGTAGTTTTTTTTTTTTAAGCGAATTCAATGTGACTTTTTAAATGTCAATACATATATGATAGCGAGTGCCAATGGTTTGTGTTATAAAATATCAGTGATAGTGTTGAAAACTGTCAGCAACAATGTTAAAGAGTGTCTAGGCAAAATGACTCCGTAACTTCGGGAGAAGGGGTGCTCTCCTATCTTTTTCTTAGGAAAGGTTCATATAGAATCCATGTCCTAGGTGTATCAAAAATCATTCTTTTCGCTAAGCGCACGTTGCTGGTGTGCTTCCTGCTCGCGAGGAAAGAGAGAATAGAAGGAGTAGGTCCTCTTAGAGTATCCCTCTATCCATCTGTCTTGCTTTGCTTCACTGGAGCTTATATAAAGCGGCGATACGGGCAAAGGGCTGGCCTCCCGTATTATGTTGCAAAGGATCTCCCCTACGCCTAGGACGTTGTCTGGGCCCATTGACAATGTTAAAAGATAACCAACGATAGTGTAAAAGAGTTCCGGTCGTAAAGATCCACGGACATTGTTCAAAACAATGTCAGTAATAGTGTAAAAGAGTTCCAGTCGTAAAGATCCACAGATGTTCAAAAGTGTCGCTGTTGGTATAAAACAATGCCAGTAATAGTGGTGTTACTCAGTGACAGCGTTAGTATAATACAGTGTCTGTAGTAGCGTTAAAAAGTGTTAGTGTTATAGTAAAATAGTGTCAGTTTAGGGCCTGTTTGGTAACCTAATTAAGCTCTTAATTAGGAACATTTTAAGAGATTACATAATTAAGCTTGTTTGGTTAGTCAATATAAAACCACTTAATTAATTAAGCATATCTTAAAAAGAGGTAAAAATCTTAAGCTAGGCAGAGGCCTCTTAACGTCTTATCTATTAACACGGTAAGCGATAAAGGGTTTTATGACTTTTCCCGTATGACCAATATACCCCCTTATTCATTTATATAGCACGCCGTTCCTACTACAGGCCGCCGTTCCTTCTCCAGGCCATATCTAGCTGCCGCCATATCGATTGCTTCACGAATTCTTCAAGATCTCTCTCTCTCTCTCTCTCAAGGTTAAGGTATGTCACCTTCACCTGCTTATCCTTCTCTCTTTCTTGCCCTATTGTGTGTGATTTTGATTTTTATTGCGGTTATCCTTGATTCCTACAAACTTCAATTTTGAGTTTTTTGATTGATTCTTTTGTGGAAATTCTGAACTTTTATGATTGCTATAGTTTAGTTCTTTCTGCAATTTCTGCATAATTTCAACCTTGTTTTCTGCCATTTTTCTCCTATCTGCAATGTAGTTTGCATCATTAAAATGGTTCGTGAGCCCATTGGGGCTGTACTGAAACTAATGAACTAGCTATGCACTAGTTCAAAGGTACTGCAGTCGTACACGATCATTGCTATAAGAATTGGAACTCGATAAAATAGTCATGCTACTGTGTTTTGCAGAGGAAGATTAAAAAAAAAAAAAAAACAGAAATTACAATTAAGTAAAAGAAATTGGGGAAGAAAAAAATTCGACAACAAATTATAGGATAGGCCTAGGATAAAATGAGCACTTCATACCAAAGCTTTAAGTACCTCAATTGTTGTGTCTGTGTAAACTCTTGGACCTGCCATAATTTCAAGTACCTAATTTCACTCATAACTTCCTCTCCAGCTTAGAGACATTCTTCCTTCCAGTTTTGTAATACCCCGAAAATTTAAGTATTTTATTTTGGGTTTTTAATTAATTTTGAGCTATAGTTTGTGATTATAATTTGTTTGAGTTGGGCTCTTAAAGAATAGAATGTTAATTGGGTCATTCTAAAATTTTAAATTGGGCTTTATTGTTATTAAGTATACGTAGTTACTTTGTGCTAATTATAAATTTTATTATTATATTGGGTTAGTAGTATTAAGTTAGAAGTGTTTAAATGGGCTAATTAAACTAACTGATGGTTAAGGTATATTTAGACATGGCCCATGTAGAATGTTATGTAGGTATATATTGTTGTTAACCTAGCATCCGAAATTAAAATAAAGAAGATCATTCATGAGACCTAGGCTGCGCATGACAGCGGCTAGAAGTAAATCATGGAATTAGAAGGTACTTTATTATTGTAGAAAAATTTGGTTCATCTGAGTATAATGGAATTTCAAGTTTGAGGATCAATTTTGATTTATTCGGGTATACGTCGTTAGCAATTTTGAGGTAAGAGAGACTATACAGTATTGATTCCGTGTCAGTTAATCACGTGATTATTCTTTTCATATCCGTCCCATCGTTATGCTCCGTTTTATTGATACGCATATTGATTGTTCATTCCAATTTGATAATTGCTTTGATATTGAAATTGATTCAAAAAGTATTGATTTTATTGAAAGCATGCTATATGTGTTTTGATTCTCATTGATTCTCAAGATACGAGATTTGTTATATGGAATAGTTTTGATGTGACTAATTTATGTGACGGTTGCAGTGGATTTGATTATTGTATTTGTGTTGGTCGGCTCCGAGTGCGGGCGCTAACAATTGATTTGATTAGTATTGTTGGACCACTGGACCTGAACATAGTTAGTGCATCAGACTGTGAAATATGATCGATTGATATTCTGTTTATGAAAATTTGAGTCTTATTGGTACGTCCATATTTATAATTTCATGGACAATGTTATTTGATAATTGTGTTTCTTTGGCTTCTGTGATACTGTGTATCCCCTTTCTTACTGGGCCCCCCAGCTCACCCCCCTCCAGTTTGAGTTTTACAATTACCATTGATCGAGGTTTGAGACCGAAGAATTGGGACGGATCAGTTTATTGAGAATTCAGGGTGATTAATGATATTTCATACATTGTTTTAGAGATTTTGAGATGTAATATTTTGACATTTATGGAAATTAAGTTTATGAAAATTCGGGTCGTTACAAGTTTAGAGACATTTTATCCTATTTTGATTATCCTAATGAAAATCAAAACTTGTTATTAATAGTATTGTTGATGATGTATCAATAAAAAGTTTTAGATTTTCATTAGTATTATTAAATCAACCTAAATTATCGCTCAAAGTTCATTCGTAACAATGGCGAAAAAAAGTAGGAAGATCATTTCGGGACGGAGGGAGTGTTATATAAAGGGGGCTGCTAGCTTGTATCTTTTCCATTCAATCCATTCTTTTAATCCATGCTTATTTTCTATTTTCTCCGTCCCAAAATAAGTATTACATTAAACATATCAGTTCATAGTTCATCTATTACAAAAGAAACTAGATATATTTTGGATTACCAAGTGAAAAATAATGAATGTTCACTTGTTTAGAATGACCATTGATTAGTTTGTTCCTTGTAGGAATGTCTAAGCTTGCTAATTGGAAAGACCCAGATATGTGCAAGATGTTCATTGATTTATGCTTGAAAGAATCATCCGAGAAAGGTTATAGTGGAGCTAGTCTGAAAAAAGAGTCATGGGATAGAATGAGATCTACATTTAGGGAGAAGAAAGGTATTGATTTTAATCAAAAGCAACTCAAGAATCAGTGGGAGTATTTGAAGAAAAAGTATATAGTTTGGGCTAAACTAATAAGCAAAACAGGGAATGTGTACGACCCTATAACTAATACTGTTACAATGAGTTCAGAGGAGTATGATGAGTACATAAAGGTATGTTTCTAAAATAAATCAAGCATATATATTACTTCTTCCATCCCAAAATATTATAAATAATGTTTAGATTTTAATTTGACATGCTAATCCAGGTGCAAGTAAATACCGATATAAAGGATTACAATATCACGAGGAATTGAGTGCAATATTTGATGGTTTAACAGCAACCGGGAAAGCAGCATGGAGTCCAGCCATGCAAGGATTGCCTACAGACGAAATTAGGTCTTCATCTCAAATACCGATTGATATCGATCCAAAACCTCTTGATACATTATGAACCCAAAGAAGAATCAATACCTAATGCCAAGCGTCGTAGGAGAGACAAAGGCGATGATCTTAGTGGTTGCTTGGTGAAAGTGTTAAAGACATTAGAAGAGTCTGATGGACCAAATATCGACAAATGCAACAAGATTTTGGATGAAACTTTAGAAGAGACGGATCCCTTATATATTGTAGCTTGCAGCATCTTTTGCCATGGTAAGGCGTATAAAGAGCAATGGGTGACGATGAGTTAAAAACCTAAGGAAGTGAGGAAGAAATGGATAGAGTTAAGTGACAAAAAGATGGGATATCTCTAGATGTGAGGAACAAAAGTTTGATAAGAGTTATTTATTATATTAGGACTAGTTAGAAATTTTAAAAATAAAAGTCCTACGAGACTTATTAGAGTGCTAGAACAAAAGAAGAGTTGTTCAATCAGTCGCATGCCAAATTAAGAAATGTGATTGAGCGTATACGCATACTCGATGGTTTATGACTCCATATAATTATCTCAATACTTATACGGTTTATCTTTTGTAGACGAATATTACTTGTGTGATGCAGCGTATACGCATACTCGATGGTTTATGACTCCATATCGAAATATACGATACTGGTTATCTGATTTTCGACGTGGTGGACGTGCTAGAACAAAAGAAGAGTTGTTCAATCAGTCGCATGCCAAATTAAGAAATGTGATTGAGCGTTCTTTTGGGGTATTAAAAGCACGTTTCCCTATATTAAAAAAAATGGCACCATATCCTTTCCCTGTTCAGAGAAATATTGTGATTGCTTGTGCTGCTATACATAATTTCATTCGAAGATCTAAAGTGCCGGATGCATTTTTGAGGAATTTAATGATGCAAACACTCCAAATGAGAATGACCAACAGAATGACAACAACATAGCAAATGTGGGAGGAGTTGGATCTAGAGTAGCTGATCAAAATTTTATGCTTAACTTGCGAGAACAAATTGCAACACAACTGTTTAACTCAGATATTTGATTTAGGTTGCTATTATTGTTATTTGACAATTTTATTTTATTTGTAAGAATGGAGTCAATTGTATTTGACTAATTATGTTTTGAGATTATTTATAAGGCTGGAGTCAACTAAATATATTTTATTTTAGTGTATGAACATTGAAATGACTCAACAAGGATTTTAAGGGTAGAATTGGAATTTTGATTTTTTCCAGATATATATGGATTGTCATTATCAAACACAAAAACTGATTTCAACACTTAATTTTAAGACCAGCATAATTAAAGTGTCAGCTCTTAAAATTCAGCAACTTAATGATTTCAGCTCTACTTTTTCAGCTCTTACATTTTCAGAGCTTAATTTCAGTTTTACAAAACAGGGCCTTAGTGTGAATGAGTACTGGTATTAGAGTTATAGTGTAAAAAAGTGCAAGTATTGGTGTGAAAAAGAGTGTCAGTGGAAAATAATGCCACAATTAGTATACAAGAGTGCTGATGCTAATGTAAAAGAGTTTCAGTGTGCATGTATTTGAGTATACTAGCGTGTTCACAAATTACACTTATTTACAATATTGTAATCACATGTTTTATAAGAATTTTTAGTTTGCAAAAATGTCATCGCGCGTTTTAAAAGAAGTTTCAGTTAATTACAAAAAAATGCCACCTCAGATTAAAGCTTAGTTTTTTCAAATTATAAGGAAGAACTATTTTTTTTTCAAAAATTTTGGCATGTAACAAATGGAGCACATAATAATTAGGGCAAATTGCAAATTGGTAACCTATGTTTGTCTCACTTTTGCAATCCCTAACGTGAGAGTTGAATTGTTCCAATCAGGCACCTAAGTTTGTCAATTTGTTGCAATGTGGTGAATAAACTATCTTTTCGTTAATTTTTTTAACGAACCTAAACACATGTGCCTCGCACATGACTTTTGAAAAGGGAAATCTTGTCAATTCCTGATGACTTAGCAAGGCACGTGTTTAATGAGGGGTCAACTTGCAAGTTTTTGGAAAGGACCTTTTCCGGCGCAGTCATGTTTCCCGGCAAAGGACCTTTTCCGGCGCCATCGTCATCCCCGTTATTCACTCAACCTCGTTCAATTTTTCCTTAAATATGAAATATGCTTATTAGGCAAAAACAAACTCTTTCTCCCCTGCTATCTCACTATCCACGTTCTTTCTTCATCTTCATTGTTCACTTATTGATACCAATTCAAAGAAAATAATAGAACCCAGATGAGATAAGGAACCCCAATTTGCAAATTCACAGATTGCTAAATGCTAATGGTTTCAATAATTTGATACCCCACTGCTTGATGTTGATTTCCCCTATTTCGGGTAAGATTCAGATGAGAGATAAAGGGCACCAAAACCAAGCAATTCTTTAAATCATAACACAAATCGGGAAATTGCTTCCATTTAAGAAGAGAGGCTAGAGTCGGAGTCTTTGAGACAAGTTAAATATAGACCGGTGACGCCGCCGCCGCCGCCACCGGAAATAGGTCAAGTCTCAATTCCCAACACACTAGCACCACCAGCATCGTCACCCTTAACACCACCACCACCACCATCTCTCTCCATTCCCAACCCTAGCAATGTCATTAACTCCCCCTCACCTTCCATCTTTCTCCATTCCCAACCCCAAAAACACCATTCAAAATCAGATTTGGAAAGAAAGAGAAGCAAGATCAACTGGTTGTATTGAGAAGAAGAGGCTCAGGCGAAGCTTTGCATTGAAGAAGGGCGGGGCTGGCGTGTGCGTGGGACACCGTGGCTCGGAGGGGAGGGGTAGGTTATAAGTTAAGGGTGGTGGATGAAGAAGGCCACCGGTCGGCCGAGAAAGATGGCGTGGCCGGCGACAATGGGGAAGGTGAGGGGGTTTCTGGGTTTTGGAGTCTGTTCGTTCTTTTATCTTTTTTCTTTGCTTTTTGTTTTTGGGTCAAGGGTAATAGGCATAGAAGTATAAAAGTGTATAAGATATAGATGTAGGGATATATTGGTCATTTTTTGGGTCTTTTTATTTTGGGAAGGGTAATCTTGTCAATCCCAAAATAAAATGACCCAAAAAATGACCAATATATCCCAAAATAAAATGACCCAATAAATTGACAAACTTAGGTGCCTGATTGGCACAATTCAACTCTCAGGTTGGGGATTGCTAACGTGAGACAAACACAGGTTAACAATTTGCAATTTGCCCTAATAATTAGTAGAACTGGACCAGAACCGAATCAATAGAAACTAACTAGTGTATATAATTTTGTTCTGATTTCAAATTTATTTGGAAACAAAAAAATTATTTCTGTTATGATTCTGATTCAAGTGAAAATCTTGTTTTTTTTAACAGCTATACTACTATTTTATTAGAAAAGGTAGGCTCGGAGCCTATAAAGTGAATATACATTTTCCTAGCAAATACCGCATTATTATGCGCTAATTGAATTACATCCCTGTCTAATTTAATAATATAAGCCCTATTACAACGGTTCATGAGATTTTGGGTATCTCAAATGATAGAGTCCACAGAGAAGTCTTGACATGTCGGATTTTGAATATAATCTCGAGCTTGCGTAGAATCTGTCAGAATAAGAATGTCAAAGAAGGAGTTGAGCGTTGCCCATTCCATACCTTTCCAGATAGCCAGAATCTCAGTTTGAATGCTTGAATTTGCCCTGCATGATATGCTGCCTACTGCAATTCTATTTGTTGTTGGATCTCAGAGTTCCCATCCAAGACCATCCCATCGAGCATCTTTCTTCCAAGATCCATCAGTGATCAAAATTTTGAGGTTACTTTGCAAATTATTTTCGAGATATTCCTTGAGAGTCTTTCCATTCCACGAATCAAGACTCAAAGACATTACGTCAGATAAAGAAGTAGGGTTAACTGTGCGGGTCAGAGAATTTGTTGGTTGTAAAGGTGTTTTGGTGACTATGGATGTCTTGACTTTTTGAAGGATTTGTTTGTAGGGCCAGAGTTAGGGGTTCATTTGCAGTTGGGTAGGCATTATTAAAAATAACATTGTTTCTGTTTTTCCAAATTTCCCAGAAAATAAGGAAAACTAAGCAGATATCAAGGGTGGGAATATGGCCTTCCCTCCTTTCCCCAATAGAGTCCATTTGTAACGACTTTATTGCTTCACGAAAGTTTGTCGATCTCAAGCGGAAAGACAATGTCTCGTTTCTTTATTGTCTGACGAATGCTTGATTATCCCCAGCAAAGGACGGCGTCTCGTTTCTTTCTTTCTCCACAGGTCTTGAACTACGACTGGCTTGATTCCACCTGGATACGTAGGTAGCCTGACATAGGTTCAGCCGCTTCACCAACTTGGTCACCTTCTGTTGGTCCCAAAGGGCAACAAGGGTATGAAATATAGCTAGAGGGGGGGGTGAATAGCTGTTTTAAAATTCTTTTCGTACCCTTGAAAAACTCAATTGCAAATGCGCACTTTATCAAATAAGCGTAATGATATGCGCCTAAGTGAGTGAGTGAAATGCACAGCGGAAGTAAGTTAAGTAAATAGGCGCAAAGGTGATAAAGGAGGCGCACACACACTCTAAGTATTTTGGCTCAAAGTGGGTGAAAAAAGGAACTAAGGCAAATGATATAACAAACACAACACAGTTCAATCAATCAATCTACAATGAATAAACAAGCAAGTAATTAGATATGATATGAACTTGTAAGGAAATAGCAAGATATGAACAAGAGCTATTTGGAGAGGTTCGATCGGTAAAATGATCTACGTCCTCTACCAAGATGGTTAGTCTTGTATTTTCTAATGAAGATCTTATTATGAGGGAGTGTTACAAATTACAACTTGTTGAGCTTATACACTAACTCAAGATCTATTTCTATGAACGAACAAATCCTAGACAAAACCAATGTATCTCTAAAAGAAAGATCTAAGTGATCAAACTTAAAGAGGTGCGTGTGTGATTTAGTATCAAGGCTCTTTAGATATTTGAGATTGAGAGCACAAGAAGACTAAAGTGTTTTGGCTTGAAGATCTGGGCTAAGGATGAAGGTATGAAGGTGTTCTTGAGAATTCTGGAAATTTCAAAGGCAATCTTCAAATCTTCAACAAATGCTTGAGAGAGAAATACTTGAAAATCATAGCAAAACTCAGCAACTTCAAAATGTTGAAGTTATGGGGTATTTATAGTGAAATCCCAAAAACTAGCCGTTGGAAATTCATGATGATTCTGAGCAAAGGACAAATGTGCTGTCGCTCATTGAGTGGAGCATGTGTCATTTTATAGCCGTTAGACACATAACACAATTGTGACCGTTGTGGACATGTGTCCTCAATTTGGGCGCACACGTGTTATTTAACCATCGTTTGAATCATTGGCGTAGTTTGAATTCTCTTCAAGTCTTTGAATCTTCATTAAATCACTGAGTGTTTAAACACACTACGTTGAGGCGCGTGAGCTAGAGAGGCGCATGAGCCAATGGGGCGCATGAGTTAATGCTAGGTGCATACTCATGCACGCGCACCAAGGAGGCGCATGGCGCGTGACTTGGAGGCGCAGGGTGCATGGCTTGAAGGCGCATGGCGCATCGTTTGAATTCACACAGTGATTTTCGTGAATCTTGATCTTCTTGCCATATTTCTAAGCCTATTCTATTACAATGGACAACCTAAAAAATGAAGTATAAATAATTCTTACATGTGGGTCTAAAGTCCATGAAATAAAACTTAGGTGATGGATTAATCAAATCTAATCAATCCTATTACATTGAAACTGAGATATATGTGGCATACCCAACAATCTCCCCCTATTTGATTGATGCCATTACCTACTATATCAGGGACAAACATTATACTTGATAAAATATGTCCAAATAAATGATATTGGTAAATCATGTCTCAAGTTAATGCACACACTAGTCCAAGATATAGATTTCTAATCTATTCCAATAAGGATAAAATATTACAAATGGAAATATAGAAACAACAGTTTATAACACATTCAAAATGATGTGAGTTTTAGTTTTGAAATGTGTTTAAACAAAGTTTAAACTCAATGCATAAAATATGAAGCAGTTCAAATATGATGCATATGATTTTAAACAACATTCAATGTTCTACAAACACGAAGTTTGAGTGAACAAGTTTTGAAACAAAAGTGATATTTTGTTCTCATTAATACTCAAGGTGTAAGGGTTACAGAGTACAAGTATTTAACAGAACAAAAACAAAAGGTGCTAAAACATGTAAGCACTAAATTATTAGTAAAAGTTTCTAATCACAAAAAAATTCTAACAACTTACAAACAAACCAAAAAATAAGGGTTGGGAGGAGGCGCGTCTCCATCCTTCAATCCTTCTTCTATTTCAGAAACGGAGCGCTGGATTTGTTTGGAAAGTTGATAGGCGCGGTTGACATTAGCATAAGTGTCAGTGACAAGAGTATGAGTTTCAGTGACACCGTCTCTGATGTAGTGCAAGTGATCAACATTTATGTTTTGATACTCATCCATAGAGCGCTGAGTAATTTGATGCTGCTGAGAAACATTTTCTTCTAAAATTTGAAGATGTGCTTCAATAGCATTTTGAGCAGTGATAATGTCAGAGGAAATGTGATCTGCGCGTCTATCAGAACTGGAGTGAGCAGCAGTGAAGTGAGTGACAATCATTTCTTTCAAAACATCCAACTTTGAGACTAGAACATTCATGTTGGACTGAGATGCAGCAGACTGAGGTATGAAGGTAGGCACAGCAGATGAGGTGTGCGCCTGATCAGGTTGAGCTTGTACCTGAGTTTGCGCCGGAGGAGTAGGAGCAGAAAGTTTGTCCTTGATTAAAGTTATGTCCCCCTTAATGGCAACGATCTCTTCAGATTGATCAGTCAGCATGGAAGTGAGGAGCTCAAATTGAGACGCAATCTGAGTCTGACCTTGTTCTAACTTTGCCTGCCCCTGCTGCAAAGATTTAAGAATAGAAAGTACCTCACTCAAATCTGAAGGAGCAGATGGAGGAGGCGCAGGGGAGGATAGGGGCGCATGAGAAGGGGAAAGAGTTGATGGAATATCTTGCTCCCCCTCACTTGAATCATCATCTCCAAATAATTATTTTTTGAGATCTTGCCTGAATTTTTGTTGAGTGGGAGATATAGGAATTGTAGGAACTAGAGGGGGCGCAGCAGTTGTAGATGGAACTGGAGACACAAGGGGAACGGGGGCGCGTTGAGGTGGTGTTAGTACCCGACCTGAAAATGAGTTTATTAGGACTTTCCCAAAAATACAAGGACTTTATAGGAATTAGAAACCTTGCAAAGACTTGTCCCGGATTCCCAAAATATCTCATTTATGGCAAAATCTATCAAATTAGGTAATAAATGGTTTCCTTAAAACCATGCAGAAACCCTAGCTTAAGAATCAAGTCAGCCGGCAGCCTTGGCCACGCGGCCAACATTGCTCCGCGTTGATCTTGGCCACGCGGCCACTCTTGTAACCAGCTTCAACAATGGCCAGGCGGCCAACCTTGCGCCGGATGATCTGGACCATCAGATCTTCCCCTCAGTTTACTATATAAACCAACTCCATGATATTGGTTTAAGGATCCGATTTTGAGAGCTCTAAATCCGAGTTTTGGAGTTCTTAAACACTTTTTGCTCTCTAATTAGCATTCAAATCTCCAAGAAGATCCAAGGTTTATTTCTTGCCAACATAGGTAAGTTTTCTAACTTTTTCTTCATGTTCTTGCATTATTTCTAATGTAGATCTTTAATATTCATGTTCATACATGTTTATTCATAGTTTCTTCATATGCTTTGCATGTTCATTCATATGTTCATATATGTTCTTCATATGTTCATCGTGTTCATAAATTAAAACCTCATTTATGCTATATTTAGGGTTGCGATCTTCATAATTACATGTTATTTCATAGACGATGATGATCGAGGGTTCATTAACCCGAGGATGATCTAGGAACTACTTCTAAACCCTAATCTTTAGGTAATTTTCCCCATCATTATGCATGATCCCGATTCTTCTGCCTATTCTAATTCTCTGCGAACTACGCTGACCTGAGCTTCTCACATTGAGAGGAACGTAGGCAATCTTCGGATCCGGTCTAAATCACTAACACACTACTAACACATTCATCATGATAGAAAGACCGATCAATTCGGGCAATAGGAGTGATAACGTCCAATATTCTTCTCTTGTTGTAATTTGACCCCCGAACCCATTAAACATGCTTTTTTCAATGTTTTGGCTTTAATTAAAACGGCGTGGCGACTCTCATAATTTTAATGTCGTTAAGAATATTCCCTTTGTAAATAAAAATAATCACAAGATACTTCCCATGCGTCGCTTCATCGGAAAGGGGTATTCACAGTGGCGACTCTGCTGGGGACTGCTTTGAAACTTTTCAAACTTAGTGGGTCTAACTTTCGTTCACATCATGATGTCTGCCATGTTCTCACATGCACCTTACACTTTGCCATGTTCACACATGCACACACCTGCCATGTTTACACATGCACCCTACATACACTTGCCATGTTCTCACATGCACCTTACACTTCTGCCATGTTCACACGTGCACACACCTGCCATGTTTACACATGCACACACCTGCCATGTTTACACATGCACCCTACATACACCTGCCATGTTTACACATGCACACACCTGCCATGTTTACACATGCACACACCTGCCATGTTCACACATGCACACACCTACCATGTTTACACATGCACCCTACATACACTTGCCATGTTTACACATGCACACACCTGTCATGTTTACACATGCACACACCTGCCATGTTTACACATGCACCCGCGCACCCGCCATGTTAATACTTGTACTTTGTTGATACTTGTACTTTGTATATACCTTGTATCCTTGTACCTTGTTAATACTTGTACTCTGTTGATACATGCACCCGCGCACTCCGCCATGTTAATACTTGTACCTTGTACCATGTACCCTTGTTATCGTCGCTTTAGTTTTAGGGTCAAACAAAACTCTGCTATGCTCCCTTGTACATTATTCTCTCTCTCTCTCTCTCTCTCTCTCTCTCTCTCTCTCTCTCTCTCTCATGCATTGCATTGCATCATCCTAACATCAAAAGCTTCTCTCTTTTCTCCTTAAAAAGAATTAGTTTCTTGCCACACACTACCACTAGTCCGTGTCAGCACTGCACAGGTCCCCATTACCCGGAGTATTCGATGTGCAGGAATTTGTGCGCTACTGTCGCCCTCTTTTCGAGTCACTCGTCTACTCCACTCACCGTGTACGTTCCGCGAGCGGTGGGAACCTTTTACCTAACCCGTGTCAACCCACACTAGTATAGGTAACACACCTAGGTTTTGACCGGTTGGTTTGGCTAGCTTTTTCTTAATAGTCAATTAACGTGCTGTCTATGTCGAGCCATCCCCAAGTCAATGATGAATCGAGATCTTTGAGAGAAAGTGCACAAAAAAGTGATTTCCCTACAAGGGACGTGCCATGGTGAGATGAGTGTTTATTGTCAAGATCTCCGCTCATCATTAACTTGCGTAGGATGTAACATAGACATCACGTTAAATGCCTTTAAGGAAGGGTTAGTCGTAGGATCCGATGGTTGGTGGAAGCCGCTTGCCCTATAGGACCCTCGCCCAAATTGTCCGTTTGGGGGTGTGCAATGCAGGTGAAAAACGAGGGGTCTATAGACGTAATGATGGCCTCCACTGATAGTAGTCTTCTAACTAGTTGCGAAAAAGGGGTATCCCTTCCAACCAATTAGGATGTAAATAATGTATGTTTTTGTAAATTAAAATATACTTTGCATGAGCCTTCCCCCTCTCCTAAAGCTTCATTACCCTTCAACCTTTCAGCAAAGCAAGTTTGGATCCGTTCGGGTGGTCGATTACAACGTGAAGCTTCTACTCCGTCCACGTTCTCAGTCTCGTCATCAGCAATGTCAACTCCCGCTTCAGCTTCAGCCTCTGCTCCTCCTGCCAGTGCCGCCGAGCTCAACACCGAGGCTACTCTCAATGGTATTCCCCCAAGCCTCCAGAACTTCCTAGCCGGTCTCGAAGCCAAGATCAGGAATCTCGAGGAAAGCAACAAGATGTTGGAAGATCAGAACCAACAGTTGAAGGGTCACATTCAACAAAAGGGGGCTAAACTGGTGCCCGATGGAGAGAATTTCATTTATGTCGAGGATGAAGAGGTCAATACCAACTGTCCCCCCGAACACCAATGCTACTGCCTTCCCATTCCCAAGCTACCGCAATGTTCCACCTCCCTCTCTCTACACCCAACAAGGTTTCACTACCATGAGCAAGAACAAGGCCGTCTATGAACCTTCCCTGAACTGCTTGGCGGCTACCTCTCCGCTAGCAAACTACCCGCACCCTCGTTGCCTCTGAGTATTGGGATGGCCGCTGCTACCGCTTCCACTACTCCTCCGTCACTCTGTCAGAAACTATCCCCGACATCTCCAATCACCCTGTGGTTATGGCCATGCAAGAGCAAATGCGAAAGTTGATTGAGACCGTAGATAAGCAAAGTGCACCGACTACCAAGACAATCAACCCTAGCCAAGTGGGGGCTCTCCCCAAGGATTTCAAGATGCCTAAGGTGGCAATGTTTCATGGTGACTCGTGTCCTAAGACTCATTTGGATAGTTATGTGTTGGCCATGAGGGCTCATGACTGCACCAACGAACAAATGGCTCGCGTATTTCATAGCACTTTGGATGGTATAGCTCTGCGTTGGTTCTTGGGGCTAGAACCAAGCGAGAGGCAAACGTGGGATCAGATCAGCGCTATTTTCTGTGAGAAGTATCAGGCTAACTTGGACTGGCATGTGAATCGAACGGATCTTGAGAACACTATGCAAAAGCCCGGCGAGGCCATTTATGATTTTTACAAGAGGTGGAACCATCGGTTGTGTGAGGTCCAATACCCACCAAAGGCGAAGGAACAGAAACAGATTTTCTACAAGTGCTTGCTACCGGAGATGAAAGCAGCTATAGGTAATGGTTACTTCCCTGATTTGCGGGAAATGGTTGACGCCGGAGTAAGGTACGAAGCAGGGTTCACTGGATTGTGCCGCCAAAGGAAAGTCCAAAGACCAACAACAACAACTCCTTCCGCTACAAGGCTCCTACTGCGCCTGCGCCTCCTAGGGGTGGAAAGGAGGCCGTCGGCCAAGTGAATATGGTCCAGAAAGAGGTCCCGTTAGATGTTCAAGCCGTAACAAGGAATGGGGCTCCGCCGCAAAGAGAGAGGGAGCACTTTGACGATTTTGGAATGCCTATGGGGAAAGTCTTTGACGTGTTAGTCAAGAGAGGTCTCATCAAGCCGTTAGAGAATTACCAACCTGCCTACCCAAGAAGTGATTTGGACGCCTCCAAGTTCTGCAAGTATCACAAGCACATCGGGCACACAACGGATGGTTGTATTCAATTGAAGCGCGTAGTACAAGGGTTGATCAATGACAAGAAGATTGAGAAGACGAAGGGTCCTAATGTGGTGAATAACCCTCTTCCTAACAATGGGGGTGGGGTGAATATGGTGCAAACATGCGAGATTAGTATCCTAGAGCTCATGGATGCTTTGGACAAGATAGGGCTCACGATGGTGGATATCTTCATGGCATTGGTGACATTAGAAATACTCAAACCATTAGAAGGACACCTTCCCCGCCTTGGTTGCGATTTGTTGAAGTTTTGCCACTACCACAAGTGCACCGGTCACACTACCGAAGAATGCTTTGAACTCAGAAGGCCGTGCAAGAGCTCATCCACAAAGGAGTCATCGAAGACCCTAGAGATTATGTAGCTAGCAATGTACTCATGGTAGAACTTAGTGAGATCACTGATCCGGCCGAGCCTGTTGTGGCGGACTGTGATGAGATGGGTTGTATTTCAATGACTAATAATAAAGAATCTTCTTGCTACTTGTTGTCTTTAGAAGAACTAGTGAGTGAAGTCGAATCTCTAGAGGAGGAGAGCCCCAAGCCCTCTCAACCTCTTTCTTGGGCCGAAATCTTCGAGGAGGCCGAAAAGACCGAAGTTTCGCCCCCTTGTCCTGACACACCATTGTCTTTGGAGGAGCTACGTGCGGAAGTTTGTCTCCTTACAAGATCCAGTCAAGTGTACCAATCCGACCCGAGGGGTGCAAAGAAAGTCTTTGGGAAGGAACCCGAGCAAGCCGACCTAGACAAAGAAGACCCTATCCTCACTCAACTCAAACAAACCCAAGCCCACATTTCACTATGGTCCCTACTCACCTCCTCCCTAGCCATCGCCTCATGCTCGAGCAAAACCTCGCCGCCACCATGGTACCATCCACTATTACCCCGGAAAACGTCACCCACATGATTGGTAATATCCACTATGGAAACATCATCACTTTCTCGGAGCTAGACAAGCCAGTGTTCGGAGTTGATCATAATGAGCCTTTGTACATCACTGTCGAAATAAATGGCAAGAAGATTCCCCGTGTATTCATTGACTATGGTTCTGCTATCAATATCCTGCCTTCAAGGATGATGGATGTGGTTGGCGTTCATGGTGTTGATTTACGCCCATCCAAACAAACCATCAAAGCTTATGACTCTACATACCGCGCCGTGATAGGCGAAGTCACCTTGCCCATTACCATCGGAACAAAGATCCTGCCAACCGATTTCCACGTCATCGACATCCCCGCAACCTTCTCACTCCTCCTCGGCCGGCCATGGTTACATCAGTCGGGCGCTGTCCCATCTTCCCTGTACCAGTGTGTGAAGTTTCAATCTGGTAATGAAGTGACCATCATCTACAGTGATCTTGTAACTGCCCAAGGGACGGACACCAAGGGCGTTCCTGTCTTACAGATTCAGCATGGGGAAGAGAGCCGACTCTTCAATGGCTTCGAAATAGTCGCTCAAGCACAGATCTACACCATCGACCTCACCAAAACAACGGACAAAGTGGCACCTGTTGTCAAGATACTGCGTAACATGGGTTTTATACCGGGGCTGGGGCTAGGTAAGAACTTGCAAGGCCCCACAGAATTGGTTGAAGAAATTAATCATCGAGGGTTATTCGGTCTAGGATACACCCTTGCTCTTGAAGACAGGATGGAGCAACAAAGGATAGAATTGCTTAAAAAAATGAAGCTTCCCTACAAAAAGCCTGAAATGCGGCCATACCGCCTGTCCCTAAATAGCTACTTTGTTAGGGAAGGCGAGGAGTTTTCGTGTTTTGAGTTCGCCGAGCCATGGATTGACCA
The DNA here is from genome assembly GCA_026119855.1 of Campanula takesimana. Classification (NCBI taxonomy): domain Eukaryota; kingdom Viridiplantae; phylum Streptophyta; class Magnoliopsida; order Asterales; family Campanulaceae; genus Campanula; species Campanula takesimana. Next base: position 210,270 of record JAOWBW010001711.1, read on the forward strand.
CACCGGGAAGTTGCAAAAAGGGTTCGAGATTTTCAGAGATGTGGAATTCGATCGGTCCGATATGAAGCTGACTTACATGGAATATGACAAAGCCACGGGCAGAGTTAGAACCATCAAGCACGAGTACTCCACCAAGGTTGCAGAAGACTTGGCAGATCAACTTGAAGCCGCAACCCTTGACAAGCCAGCAATAGAAGCCGCAGAAACTCCAAGTTTGACTGAGACGTGGGACGGCCAATATCTGCTTCAACATCTGGGTAATCTGGGGCTGCACGAAGACATGGTTGCCGTCATCGGGGACGATTCTGAAGATAAGGTGACCCAAGGACATTGGTGGTACCCATGGGGACAAGCTCAAGAATTGGTGCATCATTGGGGGACCTATAGCTACTCCGGAATTTATGGTGGGAACACTGGGGCTTACTCCTTCTCCTGTCGCCACTCCTGCAGCATCTCCTGTCACTCGCTCAAAATCCCTCCCCAGAGTCTAGTGTTTTTACATTTTGAATTTGAGTCTTCCTCTAAGTCTGACGACCTTACGTCTGAAGACTATGATCTTGTTGCAAACGCTATTTTCCCTTTTGCCATGAATGAAACCCTCGACCTTTCTGAGTATCCCTCCATAGTCACTCTTTTAACTGATAAATTGGCTAATAATCAAACTAATGATATACACTTAGTTAATAATGATTCATTAGAAGAGGCAGACACAGACACATTAAATGATGAATACATTAAAGAGATCTCAGAACAGGTTATTAATCAAAAGAATCTCGAGCCCAAGCTGCCGATGAGGTGTTAACATGCGTGAATTTGGGAACCGAAGCCGAGCCTAAGGAAACGCAGATTGGGAGTTTCTTCAGCGGAGCCGAAAGGGAAGCACTGATTGAGCTACTCAAATAATATGTGGATGTGTTTGCATGGTCTTATAGGACATGCCGGGGCTCGACAACTCGATCGTAGAGCACAGAATCCCGACAGCACCAGACGCTAAGCCAGTCAAGCAGAAGCTGCGCCGCATTAAGCCGGAATGGTCTTTGCAAGTGAAGGAGGAGATTGAGAAGCTACTCCGTGTGGGTTTCATCAGGGTGATCGAGTATCCAACCTGGTTATCAAATCTGGTGACTGTCAAGAAATCCAACGTAAAGTCAGAGTATGTGTGGATTTTCGGGACCTCAACAAAGCTACGCCAAAGGATGACTTCCCCTATGCCAAATATCGACATGTTGGCGGACGCCCCACCCATCGTGAGGCATAACCAGGTCGAGACAACCGAGGAGAACCAAGAAGCTACCCCCTCCACAACCTCGGGGAGGACCATCAGTCGGCGAGTTCGAGCCGTGTTGAGAATGCAGTCTCCTCAGAACAAAGCCGAAAAGGAAGAACTCGTCAAGTTACTGCAACACCTCAACCATTTTACAACAGTGAGAGGCCGACACTCATAGAAATAGAAAGGGCCCGCGACCAAGAATGGAGTCCGAGATGCGAGTTCGCCTTATGCTGCCTCAAGGAGTACCTCGCGAATACCCAATCCTCACCGCCCCGGCACATGGGATGAACTTCAGACCCCAACACCAACGACAGAATCGTGGCCCTCGCGCCAGGAAAAGGAAATCAGTGAAAAATGCAAAGATTTTTGGAAAATACCCCCTCTCAGTCCCCCGCTACACAAGAATAGGGACCCCTTTCGCAAATTGTTCGACCAACTTAAACAAATGGGCAAGATGCAACCTTTAGGGGAACATTCACTACTCTCCGAATTACCACCCCTTCAACCATTTGGAACCTACCAAAGTTGCTCTTACCACCAAGACGAAGGCCACGACACCAACGACTGTGTCGCTCTACAAAGGAGAATCAAGGCTTGATGGACGCGAACATGCTCACCAGTGTGAGAGGATTTGGTTCTATAGAGAAAGCAAAACTTAGAACTCCTCGGTTGCTGCGAAATCGAGCCTTATGTGAAGAACGACTCGGAGGCACCCTCGCACCTGGCTGCAGAAACGATTCAAGACATCTCAAGAGAAATAGAGGATTTAAAGCAACGCGTCGGCACAATGACCAAAGATCAGGGGCGCGCCACAAGACTAGACATGATGGCAGATTTGGATGCAAACCCGTTCAAGGAACCAGTCAACATCAGCAAGCTCAGACGCTACTATGACTAGACTCCCCCTCTTAAAAAAAAAAAAAAAAAAAAAAAAAAAAATGTTTACTACGCAAAAAGAAGCCCGATAGACTGAAACCCGCAAAGGGCGGTCTATGCAAAATAAGGTGCGTACAAAGCTCGCTAGATCGAAAACCCGCAAGGGCGGTCTAGGCAAAAGTTAGAGCATTCCCCCTTCTATCTTCCCTTTCTTTAAAATCATTCTAGTCTGACTGGAGGTGAACTACGGTGACCTGAGCCCCTTAGGCCTATTTGTAAAAGGGGAACGTAGGCAGCCTTTCAAAAGGTGCGGTCTAAAAAAAAATAAACATCCAAATCTTGTCAAAGCAATAGAGATAGAAGTTGTATTTTCTGAAAGCAAAAACTTTTATTCCATAGTCATTGCATATTAACACTTATTGATGAGTCTAAGCTTGACATACTTTTGAATAAATAACCTATTCTGAAATTGAAACTAAAACAAAAGTAAACTAATTTAAACTAATGTGTTGCAACGACCATGGAGGACGCTCGGGATTACTCCTAGTGCCATTTGTGCCCTCGGTCTCTTTCTTCTTGCTTTGCCCACGGCGAACTTTCTTCTTGCTAGGATTCTCACAAAACCTTCTTTCGAACTCGCTAACACCTTTAGCCTTGCCATAGGAGCCCTTTTCGCCCTTCCTCTTCTTTGACGCCCCCACTTCTCTCCACCTCCGTTAGCCACGCTCTTACTCATCCTCCTCTCATAAGCCTCAGCCTCCTTAATCCTCAATGAAGAAATTGGAGCACAGGATCCCAAAATAGTGCCCCTTAGGGTCTCTAGAGTCTGCTCCGCATGCCCAAGTCTCCCCATATACCAATCCAAAATACTCGCTCGTGGCAGGAAGGTGTTGCTAGAGGTGTGAGGAAGGTCCTACGACTAAAGCCGCCTCGCCCCACATCTGAGAAAGAAGGACTGAGGCACTATCATCCAACTGAAGTACCCCAAAGGGAAAGTCATCTCTCTCCTCGTCCCAACCCTCCGGGATGGCTGCACCAAACCATACTGACGAAGCACTCTAGAGGGATAGTAAAAAGTGGTTCCAGAAAGGTTCGGAACTTTGATCATGTGAAGTTCCACTTGTTTCTCCCTCACAGAGTGAATGTGCCAATGGGGCACCACCCACTAAATGTCGTCAGTCACCATTTCCGCCAAATACTTTTCCCAACCTTTGAGAGTCATGCCCTCAAAACCGCTCACCATGCCTCTAATGCGTGCATCCATGGGGCCACCTTCAGAGAGAAGCCGCCGGTTTATTCACTCGAAGCCGCTCTTGCAACCACATGGTCAAAAGCCTATCACTACCACAAGGCATCCCACCATAAGCCGCGAGATGGGGAATCCCACAGAGCATCTCCCCAAGAATGGCCGGTACAATATCATAACCTAAACGAGCCAAGTTCACCATACCCAAACATCCTTCACTGGCAAATCCCACCTCAGAAGGGAAAAGGATAGAGCTGAACAAGCACAGTGCAAGATGGTCCAAGGAGCGGTTAGATGTCAAGTCTGCATGCATGAAGTGTTGTGGCATCCAAGAAAGGTCGACATAACCGCCCCTAGCATACCTATCAAAGTCATCCGCGGGTACGCCAAAAAGTCACCAACTTGTCCCTCAAGCAAACGAAGTCAAAAGGCAAGGCAACTTTACCCTTCTTGTAGCCACATAATGCTGCGATGTCTTCATAAGTGGGGTGTTATCTCGTTGAATGAAAAGTGAATAAATGAGAGGGTATCATTCCAAATACACAAGCTTGCAAGAGGTGGGTATTGGAGTTCATGTGCAAAAGTGACCAAAGACACTTTATCCCCTACCGTTCATCAAGTCCTACGACTCGAACCAGGAAGTTTGGAAACCCACTTCTCCAAAGAGGTTATAAAGACTTTTTCTCAAGGCTTGTGATCCTAGCCTCTTGATCCATGGCAAAAGAAGCAAGAAAATTGGCTAAAAAGGACTCAAAAAACTGCTCAAAAAGTTACTGGTACGTTTTGTGGCTGCAAAGGGTTCATTAAATAGGGCACAGGCTCCCACTCTTGCCAGGAAAAGGAAACCGGAGGCGGCGCAGGATGTGGCCACGCGGCCAACATGGCCCCTGGCCCCGCGGCCGATATTGCCTTGGCCGGGCGGCCAACTTCGTCCTAGGCCCACGCGGCCAAACTTTGCTCCGGATCTTGCCATGGCCAGGCGGCCAACATGGCTCTATGCCTCGCCATGGCCATGCGGCCAACTTTGCTCCATGCAGAAATCCAGCTTGTTCTTCCCACTCCATGACGGATCCATGCAACTACGTACCTGCCCCTTCCATGGCTCATGCATTGTATAAAATTAGGGACATTTGTAAAATAACTAGTTTGCACAAGTAGGCTCCCACAATAAAACTGCATTTTAAAACATAATATACATACATGCATTGTATACATTTGTTCTGTACATACATATCCCTCTTGCTCTCTACTAGCTAACAGTGTAGGAAATAAAGATGAAAGAGGGCCCCGCTAGTCAGAATCCTTCCTCCGTGGTATCCCACGCCGCGCTAAAGCCCGAGAGCTACCGGCACCCGAA